>APFE031327108.1:0-39864 GCA_000404065.3 Pinus taeda
GGAGAGAGAAATTTGATCCCTCTGATGACCTGACCAAGTTGTCACAATATGCGGGAGCCTATTCGGCTGCCACTATTGACAAAGCCTCAGAGGTAGAAGTTCTCTTAAAGACAAAGGACCAGGAGATTTTGAATCTTCAAACGGAATTAGCAGATGTCAGACAGAGGATAATACAAGCTGAGCAGCAATCAACGGGACACCAGCAAGAGACAGTGCGCATCAACGAGCAGCTATCGGAACAACAGAAAATTAATAGCCAATTGATGCAACAATGGCAGGAGGAGAAGCAGTCGATCACTCAGGCAGCCATCCAAAAGCAGAGCAAGTTGACAGAGGCATTGGAGCAGCTTAAGGCAGAAAATGAGCAATCTGAAAAAACTAAAGATGAATACATTGCTCAAATCACAGCACAGTTGGAAGCCGCCAGAGGAGATGCGCAAATAGAAGAATTCAAAAAAGAGGCAATGATAATCAATAAAGCGCTTATATCTCAAGTTAAACTCTTAGCGCAATCCCTTTCTCAGGCAAAACCACTCTGTGAGTTGACTACGACTGTAAGCGATCAGGTGGAAAAGATTAGAGCAGAATATAATCAAGCTGAAGAAGATATCTCAAGCTATCTTGAATGGCAAGATTCAAAGTCAGGTAAGCAAGCCAATCCACCTCGGATATTGGAAGTCCATAAAAATATATTGTTTACAGAATGGCAGGGACAAATATTAAAAGCAGAAAGGCCAGCATCAAGATGTACATTAACCGCTGGTAATTTGGCCGATCTAGTAAATGATACTCTATATTTGGCCAATATTACTTCCCAATGCACGCCTGGCAAAATCACTACTGCATATACATTGGAACAAACATGCTACCCCGAGTTAGAAAACAGAGCAGGGTTGATTACCGCGGTTAAATCTTTAGACATGGATGCATATTGGTGGTTTCTAATCAAGCCGCATAAACAAAGATCTACTCTCAAGTGCCTAACCGATGCCATGCAATATATGATCCCCGAGATCCAGGACTCCACCTATGCTGCCCAGCTCAGTTGTAGGCTCAACAAACCTCCCGAAGTTGAGCCAATGCTCGCTATCAATCAGCTCAGATACACAGGAAAGAAGCCAGCAGAGTGATTCATCGCCCAGATCCTCCGATCGCCAGCAAAATAGGAATTTGAATTTATTGACATCAGATTAGTTAGCTTTTCTGTTTTGATAGATATTTTAGATTAGTATAGTATTTATAGACCCTTTCATGCATTTAGAAAGGGTCGTAAAATTTTTGTATAAGACTTAACAGACTGAAGTTTGCACTACTGTGCTTCAGCCTTTATTCTTTTATGAAACTCGACCAAATACTTTTATTTTAATGGAGAAGTTTTTGATTCAATTGTGCACTATTGTCGTTGATTCAAAGATTGTTATGCGTTGAAGTAGAAGTCATACATAGCGATTCATATCGGGAGTGGCTTACAATTCAAATGGTATTTTTATCTTTGGTTTGAATTCATTCTGTGTATTTGATTTCACTGTGTAATTGTTTTCTGCTATCATTACCCGTATGCATGTGTATCAACAGGAAATCTTGTTCATACCACTATTGGATGTTCATATGATGTGCCTTATTTTTAAATCATGTATGCGTTAATGGTATGAACCTTTAAAGTTTTGTAGTATTGCTTTAATCACTGTATTTAACTATTTAGGTACAGTAATCTTGAATGATTCAATATCTGTGTTTTGAGAATGCGGTTATCTATATAATTGTATTTTTAGAATATAGAACATCAAAAGCTACGCTTTAGAAGTTCAATTAGATTCCCGGGATAGTTTTATTTATTTACATTTTCTGTTAATAGTTTTAGTCATACACCTATCGCTACTAAGTATTCATTCATCCCATTTATCTATTGCTGGGAAACTGGTCCCATTATCCCCAGTCGGAGCCACTACACCAAACGGAAAAGGAGCTGCACTAAGGTCCAGACCGGGTGGTTTCCCCCAATGTTGATGCAACGATTTTCGAGGCATCAACAGCTTCATACACCTGGTGATCCAAATCATGTTTCAGATAATTTTCCAGATGAACATTTTTTTGCAATAACTGTAAAAACACCATGGTTTGCAGATATAGAAAACTATTTATCCACTGGGAAATTACCAACTCAGTTCACAAAGAAACAAAAACGAAAGATCATTAGAGAAAACTCTAGATATAGTTGGGTGAATGATGATCTGTTTTATACTAGCTCTGATTTAATAATAAGAAAATGTGTTAGAGAAGACGAAATACTAGAAATTTTGAAAGCATGTCATGACGAATGATGTGGTGGTCATTTTGCAGACAAGCAGACAACCTACAAGGTTTTGTAATTGGGCTACTACTGGCCAACAAGCTTCAAAGACTCCAAAACCTATGTCAAGAGGTGTGGCTGTTGCCAAAGAATATGAAGACCAATAGTATAAGATGAAATGCCACTTAAGCCACAAGTGCTCATAGAACCATTCGAGCAATGGGCTTTGGATTTTGTGGGACCAATAAATCCACCATCAAATGGAAAGAAGTACATCTTGGTATGTATAGATTATGTAACTAAGTGGGTTGAAGCAAAGGCGGTAGCAAGGGCAACAAAGAATACAATGGTCACATTCCTCTTTGAGGAAATCTTTGTTAGATTTGGGGTACCAAGATAGATTGGAACTAACCAGGGCACACAATTCACTTCAAAACTTGTTCGGGATCTTACAGAAAAGTACAAGATTAAACACAGGAAATCAATACGGTACCATCCTCAGGAAAACAGATAAGTGGAAGTGACAAATGAAGTCCTAGAAAACATAATGACAAAGACAATACACATGAATATGAAGGATTGGTTAAAAAATTTAAGAGATGCACTATGGGCGTACATAATAACATGGAAAAACACAACTGGGTTTAGTCCATATCAGTTAGTGTATAGAAAAGAAGTCTTACTACTCATAGAATTTCATATACACACATTTAAGTTGGCAGTAGAGTTAGGACTAGAACTATCTGAAGCACAACAACAATGGATAATGGAATTAAACCAACTAGATGAACAGAGACAACAAGCAGTAGAGCACACAACATTGGTGCAGCAACAAAGAATGAAATGGCATGACCGTTTAATCAAGAACAAGGCATTCAACAAGGGAGACTGAGCATTACTGTTTGACTGCAAATTCAAATATTTCAAGGCAAAGTTCACAACTCATTGGCTAGAGCCATATGGGATAGAAGAAATCTTCGACAACGTAGTTGTTCAGATAAAAACAATTGATCAAGAGTCTACATCATTTTTAGTAAATAGACATAGTCTTAAAGTTTACAATAAGCCTATCAATAAATAAGATTTTATGAAACAAATGACAAGAGAGACATATCTGGAAGTAATGGAACATCGTAGCCATATGCCTTCTAGTACCCCATAAGAGGAAAAGGAAAAGAAAAAAGAATAAAAAAAGAAAAAAGAGAGAAAGGTTTGCTATTGAAAACCAGGCAACTGGCACCAAGCAAACAGGAATTCGTAGAGGAAAACCAACTAGTTTTGGCCTATATGAATTCACAATTTCTATTTTACTCTCACAACAATTTGATTTTGCAGAAAGATCCTCGAAAGAAACAAGACTTGAGGATAAGTCTTCAGATAAGCAAGGGGGAAAGTCGTAAAAGAAACTTAGTTGAGCAGCTAAATTGACGACGGAACCTGTATTGTATCGCAGTAGGGTCCTGAAACATTTTTGGAACCATTGAGCAGAAGGGACCTGAAATGTTAGAAAAAACATGTATATACTGCATAAAAAAATGTACATGACAGTAGGCACCTGAGTTATTATGAATCAATTGTATATAAGACCTAAACAACATCAATAATCAATGGACTTGATTCAATGAAGGATGCAAGAACATGAAGCAAAAATAAAGTTTATTCAATCCATCTTAGACATTTCATCAAAGACATTTGACCAAAAAACATCACAGGCTTTATCAAATATTACCAGGGAGTACAAATACTGTAAATACAAAGTTCTACTCTTGAAAATTCAATTTTTTTAGAAATTTTTAGAAACATGTTAAAATTAAGTTAGCACCTGAACGCAATGTTTTACTTACATCTTCATTTCACTACCCACATCCTATTATTTTTCATTTCACTACCCTCATCCTATTCTTTTTACTTACATATTCTTTTTATTACTCTCCTCCTATTATTTAATAATATAAATATCCTCCAAATATTTATATACATGGCCTATATTCATATTCCATACTCCATTTATATATCCATTTAATCTCCTAACCATAAGTTTTTTTTGAAAAGCAAAAAGGATCAGAATAGAGGGTTCAACAATTGAAACCCTAGAACCTGCACAACCAATAACAACATTAGTATCATGGAATTAATTTTAAAACATGACCTAAATATGGTCATTTTTAAAATTAAAAAGAGATATATTGAAATACAAACATATGGAAACATGCACATTATAAGAAATATAAAGTAGAAATGATTTATTGTAATAAGTTATAATAGCGCATAGGAAATGATACTATTGAAGTGACAAGGGTTATTATAATAAACATACAATGCAAATACATGTTATTATAATAATAAAACAATGCATGTTATGAATGCTTCAGAGAAATAAGCCGTATTTAATGAAGGTAGCGGATATAAGAGAAAGGACGATGACAATTGAACGGGGATAAAACCATACAATGTGCAATCAAAACTATTCAAATGGCAATCAAAACATAATGCATAAAAAATACGAGCCAACTAAAATGAAACATATGGTTTGCAAGTAATACAAAGGTATAAGTGGCATATCAGTCAAGGTCAAACAATGAATGCTGCGACAGTACTAAGGAATGGTATGCTTGATAGTCACGAAAGCCACGATGGAATGAGGGTCGGCCAAGATGGAAGCCATTAGAGCAAGTAAAATGGTCAAACGAAATTTTAAATACAAACAACAGAGTTTTCAAACAATGCCGTGAGTTTGCATACAGTCTGCCATTGAATACACAAAGTCTGCCATTGTATACACAAAGTGCGGTGAATATCATTCCCTCTCCACCATCACAACCATTCTGAAGGCTCAGGGAGAGCAAAAAAATATTGTAGAAGCATTTAGCATACTGTTGAGAGCTTGAGAGGAGTGTTTGAGTGAAGAAACATGAAAGTAGAGGAAAGAGAACCGAGAAGGCAAAGGCAACATATATAATAGTTTGGGATTGGAGTGATAAGGAGGAAATCCGGAGAGGATTATGAGATAAGCTGAGAGGACTAACAAAGAAAGTGGAGTTAGTTAAGAGAGATCTCATGCAAAACAAGGTAAGATTGAAACTTGATCTCCCTCATTGAATGAAATAGGTGTTTGTCAGAAAGTCTCGAGATTCTTTCATTAAAATAGAAGTTAAACTCTGAGATAGGAAAGCGCTCCAAATTCCGTTGTCATTTTTCATTAGCTGTCTCTGCCATCAGTGAAGGAATAGATGTTTTGAATCGAGGTTTAACAAGTGGCAACCATAATAAAATGCAGGTCGGTTGAGTCAAGAACAAAGGAAAATCAATATAAGCCATTGTAGCCAGGTAACTCCATTTGGAACATCCATGTTCACTCATCGCCGAATTAAATGTTTGATTGCAGAACTAAAGTTTTTCATTGAGAATGAGTAATGGAGCTAAATGTTTAGTGTAGTTTTGAAAACATAAACACAGTCTTTTGCCGATATTGAATAATGAAAACATAGTGTTTAAAGTAGAGTTTTGAAAACACATGCTGTCACCAAGTTAAAACAAAGAGTTTGATTGTAATTTTGATTGCATAAACACATGTTGGGTAATGAAACAGAACGATGAGTTAAGGTCTGGTAGCATGAATACATGTCTACACCAAATAGGTCAATGAAACAGAGTATTGAACTTGCAAAGAAATGCATAAAACAAATGGATTCATTGAGTACACAGTGAGTTCAAATAGCATAAACCGTGGTTCAATTGTGTAAACAATGAGTTCAAATTGCAAAAATTGTGGGTTGGTTGCATAGACAGTGAATTTGATTGCATAGACAGTAAGATTAATTGCATACACAGTGGCATTAATTTGACAAACAACAAACGAAGAAAAAAACTCTAGTTTGATATATGAACGAGATCTGAATAATGGTGTTGACATATGATTTGTTTGATATATGAACAAGATTTGAATAATGGTGTTGAAATATGATTTGTTTGACATATGAATGAGTTAAGAGAGTGACAAGGAAATATGAAAAGGAAAAATCATGATATGGTTTTGTTCAATTTCAAAGTCTTCTCTTATAAACAATGTTATGCATAAAATTGAATACTTTGTTTGTATGGATAGAACATGGATGTGATAAAAAGGGACAGAGCCAAGAGTGGATTTTACATCAGAGAAAGTAGTTTGTTTTTGTTTTTTCACTCACAGAAGTTAATAAAAAACACTGGTTCATTGATTGCAGAAAGACAAAGACAAAAAGAAGCTTGGTTTTATCATTCTAAATAATAACAAGGGAGAGGTATGCCTTCTACAAACTGAATAAAAAAGGAATTGTATGCATAAATGATTGTTATTTTTATTGCTAAAAATGAAGTTAATGATAGTAGAAGGGCATATCCATTGGTTTAAAGAAAACATGACCACCAGGATAGAGCCAAAATTTCAAGTAGAACAATGGAAGAAGGAAACAACAACAAAGTTGTATCAAGCAGGACTTATAGGCTTTTTACAAAGGTTCAATGGTCACAGTGAGGGGATAACCAGAGAATTTGTGAATAACTATATTCAGGAGCAAACAAGGGTAGGGAACCTAATCATTCCAGTGACTCAAGAATACATTTCCCAAGCACTAGACCTTCCATTGATGGGGGAAAATTATCACAAGGGTCTACATTTCAAGGAGAAAGCATGGACTTTCTTCTTGGAGAAAAACAGGAAGGGAGCCTTTGACAGGGCCAAAGGCATACCTAGGGAGTGGTTCAATGAGCCATGGGGGGGAACTAGTTTTGATTATTCAGAAATTCATCACTTGTGATAGGGGACAGAGTGTGTCACACTTGTATCATGTTAGGCTCCTCCAACACATTAAGGGGGAAGTCAAAATAAACTTGCCATATTTATTCTTCCGAAGTCTCATTAAGATGATAGAATCAATAAGAAATGAGAATAAACGAAGGGAGGCACAAGTCTATCATCAAGGGCTCATAAAAATACTTGTAGAGCATCAAGTCCATACATAAGGCATAACTTGGAGAGAGTTTTTAAATCAAAACCAGTATCAGGAACAGGTCATTGAGGAAAAAAAACAACAGACCATGAAATCAGGGGAATTATGACTTCACCATTTTATCCCAGAACTAGGTCTAAGAAGAAAACCAACACAGTCATGGTTGAGAAAGAAACATTCATCATATCCACTCCTAGGAAGCCTAGGAGGAGGAGCCTAATAGAAACAAGTCGCAGGGACCAAGAAGTACAAATTGTAGAAAGATGTTCAATAGAGAAGCAAGTAGAGGATATCATTGGGAGACTAGAGAAAGAATCTCTAGAGAAAGACTCTTATTTTGATCATGTGGGAGCAACATCATTTGCAAAAGACACATAGGAACTCTAAAAAGAGTTACAAGAGCAAAATCAAAGAATTAACAGACCAACTAGAAATAAATAAGATTCTGGAAAAGCACTTGAAAAAGGAAAATAAGGAAAATAAGAAGACTAATGAAAATTTAGTTAAGGAGAATGAGAAACTAACAGAAGAAATAAGAAAACTAAAGAGAAAGAATGACATACTTTGCAAACAGGCATTCAAGTGGCTTAAGGAAAAGAACACGTGGAAAAACAAATATGAAAAACAGAAGGTGAAGGCTACATTGTATAAAGAAGAACACAACATGGGGATGGATTATCTGTTAGAGGTAGCACAACAGGATGCACCAGGGTTTGGAACAAGATACACAACAAGGGTATAGAGGTCCAAGAGGAAGAAACAAGCATGAGGACATGCTTGAAGATCAGCAAGAGGGAGATGTTGGCCCTCAGTTTTGGTCCATTTTTTCTTAAGGAAACTTACTTAAATCTTATATTATCTATCCATTTTCCATCAAATCCACCTCATTTTGATGTATTTTATGCACATTCAGGTATTTAAATTTAATTTTGCAATTTCTAGAAGTTCTCATGAAAATTGAATTTCAAGTGCAATTTTTGGACAAAATAAAAAATTCCCATAATAGCTATATGGATGTCATACTTACAAGACACCTAGGTTTGAGTTGGATACATGAATGGAAAGCTTGGGAACTAGGACTAAACTAACTCCAATTGGTTCGGTCAAAACAAGCTAAATCAGACCCATTCAAAGTTGGTCAAACATGACCAGCCATCCAGAAAATCCCTAGGAAATAGGGCAGTTTTGTGATTTCATGGGATTTTCCATATTTTTAGTGATAGACTGGATGGATTCGACTTGGATAGATGGATACAAGTAGATAGAGTTGTTATATAGACTTTATATTAGTTTGTTTCATGATCTTCTATTTAAAGCCAAAACTTTGAAGGCTTATGTATGTAGTTTTTATATAAATTTATGCTGAAACATTTGAATATTTGAAGTTAATTTGAAGAACTTGTTCTACTTCCATTTTGCTGTTCATTGGTGTGGATGTTTGACTAAAGTTGCAGTAGTTGATAGCATCCTCAAGTGTGCAAGGCAAGGGTGGAGGGCCCCCATTCCAAGCTAAGTACACTTCATTGTTAAACTAGCTTAATTTTCATGTACTAGTTGCTTCAGAATTATTTACTTGTTTTGTTTCAGATTTGCTTACTTGAATTGATGTGTAATGATTTATATTGCTGATGAATCTTATTTTTTTAATCAATTTGATAAGAAGGGATAACAAAGGGTTTAAGTTAAATCCTTCTTCTGTTGAATTAATGGATCAAAACTAGAATTCATATTTTGTGTGTTTAAGCAATTTTATGCAATTTCAGTTTTCTAACAATAGCATAATGATGAGTGAATTGTGATGAGGAATACCAAAGATCTCTTAAGTTAGGAGTCTCCTTCATTGTTTATTCATGCATCTTGAGTTGTTAATTAATGATTTTTTTTTTTTTTTTTTTTTTTTTTTTTTTTTTTTTTTTTTTTTTTTTTTTTTTTTTTTTTTTTTTTTATTTAAATTAATTATTATTATTATTTTTTATTAGGTGATATTGTAGAAGAAGGACACAAATGGATCTCTTAAGTTAAGAGCCACTTCATCTCACATACATTGCAGAAGTGAATTAAAAATTGTTTAAATAGATTTATATTTGTAATATACACTTCCTTAATTCCTTATATTTTATCTTCTAAGCTTGGTTACATCTGATATCTATTTACTATAGACATGCCTCCAAGTTTTACAAACCTGGATTGATAATGAATACTTGCATTAATTTGTGTTAATAAATTAGCTTAGCAAACCATGATAATATACAAATTGTAATTCAACCTACTTAACAAGTCAAGAAACATTAATCCATGAACATGTAATATGAAAAATCATGTAGGAAATCAATCGATAGTTGCATATATATTGAATCAAGAAGATATTACAACCATTGTCGTGAAGTTGTCGTTCTCCTCTGACAAGAATAGGTTCCCACACACTTCTGCTAGCATTCCATGACGGCTTCAACAATAGTAGTTTTAAGGCTCTTCCCTTTAGGATTCACACTAAACCAAAATTACGCTTCTCCCTCACACAACTAGAGATCTACAACTATGAATAACTTGTTCTTCACTCCAAACTTAATTAGCACTAGCACACCAACATTAACACTAGTTTGTGCTTGGGAAAAATGGAGGTTTATATAGGATGAATGAATGGGAGATGGATCCTATTCTCATGGGAGAAGGTCTTATCCCTTGGGGTAGTTACATCATTATAGGGGAAAGGAGCCCAAACTGACATCCTCGACCCCATCTAGCCAAACCATTTACCAGACTTCCGTTACGAAGCTTCTAGAGCTGGAAGCTTTGGCTCTTTATTTAAAAAACTTTCCATAAGAGGATCGACGTGACTGGAACAAAGATCAGTCGCCCCGGTTAGTGCTACGGTCAGTGTTAATCCTTGCATATCGACGTAAGGGGGACAAGGGCCATTAGCACCGATCTTGTAAACTATGCAAAACAGAAGTTTTAGGGGAAATGGTGCAAAAGGGAATTGTTATGCTCATGAAGAGGGATACGATGGGAGTTTCTTCATGAAGGGAAAGCATGTAGGGTTCACTATGGAGGTCCTCCAGGGTCAAGGAATGGTGAGTATAGGGACAATAATAAAATGTTGTGTAACAAGGTGGGATGAGAAAAGCATTAAAGGAAGCAAAAAAGGCCATTTGGCCTACATTCCCTTTGCAGTGTGGAGCATTTTCCCTACACGATGTGGGGCATTCATTTAAAGAAGTAGAGATCATGTTATCTCTATAATTACCTGAATTCCCAGGAAGGCAGTATGACCCATTTGGCACTACCAAAGACTTCACTACCATGGTAAAAGTGAAGGTATTCAGTCACAAGGAAGATCCATTTGATGACATCTTCCTACAAAAAGAGACATTCACAGAAGTGAAGCACATGTCATCACTAATTTTTTACCAAGAAGAGCTTGAGGCCTTTCATCAATACAAAGAAAGGATATTATTAAAGGTCCCTTTGGACCAATTACTGATTGAACCAATAAGGGAGCCGTCTCCCATCGTAAGCCTAGAAGGAAGTTCTAGAGGAAACTCCAGAGATGATTCCCAAGAAGAGTTCCAAGAGAAATCTACCAGGGAGTCAGAGCACTTAGAACAAAAATCATAGAATGGGAGAAGCAAAATTAAGGAGTCAAAAAGAGATACAACCCAGTCTACAGAAAAGACAGCTGAGAAAACTTTGGCTAAAAAACAGGCTGGAATTCATTCCACCTCCACCCAGCCAATAAAACCCCTCGTGATTGATTTAGATTAAGAATGGGAGAACTTTAATAAAAAGATCCATGTAGAGAAACAAACACTAGAGCTACAGACTCCACAGCACAAAACAACTCAAGAAATTGCAGTAGAGAAAACTGTAAACACTCAAGAGGTAGAGCACATTCTTGTCACTCCTACCTCTAAAATTGTGTTTAGGATTGAGGAGATTCCTCCTTTAGATGTATTCTATAGCCCTGCCCACAAATCCATTGTTAAGAGACAAAGGAAGAAGAGGAAGTTGGATGCTACAACTTCTACAACTCCCGATAATGAACCGATGGATATTGTCTGGAAAGACTCACCCATCGACCCATCCGAGAACCTTACTAGGCTATCACAGTTTGCAAGAGCCTATGCTACAACAACTATCGATAAAGCAACAAAGGCGCAAATGTTTCTCAAGGAAAGGAAAAATAAAATTTTGTTGTTAGAACAATAGTTACAACAAGAAAAAGCACCAACAAGCAGAATCGCAGTTAGCTAAGCTCCAACAAGAATTCAAGCAGATGCAAATAAAACATTAGGCCAACTTAGCAGAGAAGGAAGCACAGATACAAGGAATAACTGATCTGCATAAAGATGATCCAAAAGTTGACCAGTTTATTACTGAAGCACTTAGCCTTAACTCCCAAATGATGCACCAAAAGGAACTATTATGCTAGAAAATCTCGCAATGGAATTCCTATTGTGAGACAAGTGACAAATTGACGAGTCAAGTCATTGAGATGAGACTCAAATATGATGAAATCTTCAAAAGAGTTTCTGACTTCATTACCTGGCAGAATTCAGAAGATGGGAGAAAGGCCGATTTTCCTAAACATGAGGAATCACACAAGGAAATTTTATTTGAAGACTGGGATTCTAGGCTTAGACAGGCAGGAAAGGCAGCAACAGACGCAGTAGCAACAACAAACAATGTTATCAAGAACATGAATGAAAATTTACGTAGTGCCAACCTGGTAGCAGAGTCCATTCCAGGTTTTCTTCCAAATGTCAAACAACTTGAACAAAGATGGAGGCAGGCAACAAAGGAAAAAGGAGAAGCAATTAGACAAGCAACAAGGTTAAACTGGGAAGCATATTCGTGACATTTAATGAAACCTCACAGCTAGTGGATGACCCTGCGATGCCTAACCACTTCCACAGAGAAAAAGGTGCCAGCACTGACCGACGTTGTGTTCATTGGGTAGTTGAAATCGGAAATCAGCTGACCATCACAGCTTAAGCTCATGACAGACATCTGCAATCTTAAGGATCAAACACAAATGAGTTTTCTATTTTTGTTTTATTTTGCATAATTTGAGGAAGGTCGTTTAAACCTCCTCAACTATTTCTGTAATAATCTATTTTTAGTTTTATAGTTTAGTATTTAAACCCCTCTCATGCATTTAGAGAGGGGTCCAAAAAATTTATTAGCAACAATTTTCAAAACATGCACTTCTGTCCCTTTGAGGAAATTCTGGTGAAATGAATGGGACATGATTTATTTTTATCTTATCTGGCATCTTCTACTGAAATTGCACTTTTGTACTCTTATATGGTGTTGGATTGATTGGAAGTAAATCAATATTGTTGAATCACATGAGCATGACTTATTACAAATGGTACTTTTATCTCGTAATTTTGTTTTATTTATGTATTAAGAAATAACTCCTCTTCAAGTTGTTTATATATGAAAGTTTGAATCTTGGTTAGCATTATTGCACTTTTGTATGGTGATGGCTTAAATGTTATGCTAAATACATGAATAATTTCTTATGCGATATATCTTTCACAATCATTTCGGCTAATTATTTATCCGAAATGATTATTGTTAAAATGATTTCATTTCTTATTGCAATTGAATGATCTTTATTACCAATTTCTTTAAGAAAATATCGTAGATCACATACTTCAAATTTATTCTCGGGTATAGTGATAGCTAGATAGTGTTTAAATTAGGATATATACATGTGATTATTAGTTTAGATTAGATTAATTTTAGCTTAAACATTACTCCAAAATATCACATATCACCCCATCAACACTATCATAAATTAGATTGGGAAACTGGTCCCATTATCCCTAGTCGAAGCCACTACACCAAATGGAAAAGGAACTGCCAACCAAGGTCCAGACCAGGTGGTTTTCCCCCATGTTGTAAGCAATGATTTTCGAGGCTTCAACATTTTGGCGCTAGAAGGAGGGCCTGGCTGTGAATGGCAAGTAAATCCAAATCAACAGTCCATTCTAGGAGTAAAACTCCCTCACCATCACCTCCAACTTCTTGATTGCATTCCAAATCTTCTGATCCTAAGCGAGATGTTGAAAAGGGAACTACATAACACATTTCTCAAATCCCAAAGATGCCAGACCATTCTTCTTCTACTGAAGCCCCTGAAGTTCAATCCTTGATTCATGAATTACAGGGGATTTCGTTATCTCAAGAAGAATCTGAGTTATCACAAGATAATGTTACCTCTCAGTTTACCCCATCTCAATGGTTAACTAGAGCATAGAGTGATAAACTTGGAATCCCACTATTCGAATTCCCTCTTCCAAGCCGTAAGAAAGCTAAGAAAACACCATTCGAATCTCAAAGCGAACTTCTCTCATCAACACAATCTTCATCTTCATTCATTCCATCTATACCATCATAAGATCAATCATCTGCCTCGCCACACCAGATCATGATTCACACAAGTACCAAAACTACATCCTCCTCTACCCAATCACCTTCAACCACTGCTACACCTTCTCCTACTCACATACCAGCGATGACACAGAATCCTCCGAGGCCATGGACAAACCCATGAGTTGTTAGTATGGCTAGGCCTTTACATCAATTGCCAGCTCATCCAGAGAAATGGTTACCCAAATTCAATCTTGATAATGGCCTACTTGCTAAGGAACATATAAACAATTTCATGTTATCCATTAACTTGAATGAAGTAGTAGAAGAAGATGCAGTTGGAATATTATTCGCATATACCTTGCAAGGAGCAGCATGATCATGGTACTTCTCATTACCATCAGGTTCTAGTAATAGTTGGGATGCTTTTCAAGGGAAATTCTTAACTAAATTTGGAGATGATAGATCCACAACTACCCTAATTAATGACCTCTCCAATTTAAAAGCTGAACCTAAAAAAACAATAAAAGATTTCAACTCTCGCTTCAATAAATTATTGAATAAGATACCAACGATATCTAAGCCTACTAATGTGGTCCAAAATGATTGGTATATTTCTGCTCTCCGTTTAAACACAACTATTTTCATTGATAGAGCTGCCATGCTGACTTTGGCAGAAAATATGAAAGAGGCAATAACTATAGAAAAATACATTCTAGTTGTAGAAAAGAAAAATGCATTAGAAGAACGAAAATCTAAGAAAGTGAATTTTAGGGATGAATCCAAGAAGAAACCACCTAAAGATCCTTTTGATCTTGAAGGTTTAAAAAAAGTCCTCAAGACCATGTCCAACGAAATGGTCGATATCAAAAAACAGGTAGCAGAGACTTCCTCTAAGAAATCTTTTAGACCATTTAAGAGGAATTCCCCTGCTGATCCTAAACCTCCAAATGCTATATCAAATGACGAATCAGATGGAGAGGAAGATGAAGTTTCAACAAACGAAGAATAAACAGATGATGAAGAAGTGGTGGAGTTACAAGGAATGTGGGATTTTATACTCCCCAATGAAGAAACTCAAGAAGCACTGCCTGTTGCCACCCGAAGTAAAAACCCTGTTGATTTTCCACAACAAATCCAAAGCAAAAGGCTTCAATGCTGCCTCCCAGCGAAAAAACAATAGGTAAGAAGTCTTCACCAAAATCCGCTCAAACCACTCATTCTCAATTAGATTCTTCAACTTCAACGAAAAACCCTGATAGTTTATGATGAAATGGAATATAATATTGCTGATGATATGAAGAAGACTACGACAAACATCTTAGCAAATTGAAACATCAGCAGAAGTTACTCCTTAAAGAACTCAAAGCAGTACTTACTGCACCTCTTCCTTCTACTGTGATCTCACAAGCTGCCCAAGAAATGGGAAGACCCCCTAGCACCTCTTTAAACAAAATTGATCCAACCGACATCGCTCTGATCGGAGGAAGATCTTAATCTCATACTTCTCCATTCCTCCTTACTTTTGAAGTTTTTAATAATAATTTACACAACTTTTTAGTTGATTCGGGAGCTTCATTTAACATCTTACCTAGAACAGTTTGTGCAAAGTTGAATGTTTAGCCCAAAAAATCTATTGTACGTATAGTACAGTTAGATCAATCTCAAGTCGAAGTTGTTGGGGAACTTAATCAAGTAACCATCATATTTTCGTCAAACCCTAAAGTTTGTCAAGTCATTGACATTCTTGTGGCTGATATTCCTGAGTTCTATGGCTTAATCCTTAGTAGATATTGGTGAGAGAAACTTCATGGCTATTTTGCAACTGACTGCTCTCACATGTGGCTTCCCTATAATGGCAACCCAAATAAATAAGGGTTGATCGCGAAAAACATCAAAAGTACATAGTCACAGAGCTAGAAGGATAAAATGAACTAGTCACGTATAACAACAATATCATCAGAAACTAGTCAGTGGAATCATTTCTAGGAAATTTCAATGCTTACACTTCACCTTTCTTGAAAAAACTCTGTTGTATCTCAAGTCGAAATTTTTTCCCAAACAGACACCTCTAAGTGCGTAAATTTTGTAGATAAACCTGTAGTTACTTCTTTATTTTGGAAATTATTTTTTGATGGATCTAAATCCAGTGATGGAGTAGGAGCAGGATGCATATTAGTTAGCCCAAAAGGGGAAAAGACTATGTTAGCATGCCGAATTGAATTTGACTGCACAAATAATGTTGCAGAATATGAAGCATTAGTTCAAGGTTTGTATAAGGCCATTGGCCTTAATATCAAAAACCTCCAAGTGTTTGGAGATTCAAAAATTGTGATTAAGCAGGTAAGAAATACTATACACTGTTTGTGAGGGCATTTGAAACACTACCAGTCGTTGGTCCAAGACCTGACTTCCCACTTTACAACGTTTAATATTTCCCCTATTCCAAGACTCGAAAATGCCAGTGCCAATCTCCTAGGTAATGCCTCTTCCAAGCTTATTCCACCAGAGGATTATAACCCCGATCGCTTTTCTATTGAATTGGTTTTTAGGCCTTCTATTTTCGATAATATCTTCAACTGGAGAGTCTTTAATAACTACCCAAATATCATAAGCTTTTTGACATCAGAAGGCTCTTATGATAACCAACTTAAATGAGAAACAACCAATAATGCTATACCAATGTTTGTAGTTAAGTGGAAGGTTTATTTGACCTCAAAGACAGATTTAAAAAACCCACCAATTCAAAAATTTAGAGTTCAACTATGAGGTTTGAATTGATTAACCTTAAAACTGACTTGAAACCTCAAAATATTAAATTTCTAGGCCTTGGACTTACATTAGATGAAAAGTTAGCCTAGATGACGATTGTTAAAGAAATACAAGAATGTCTTCGCATGGAACTATGAAGATCTTAAAACATACGACACTTCTATTATTCAACATACTATCCCCACGATGTCTAATGAGAAGCCTCTTCAGCAGAAATTAAGGAAAATCCATCCTAATTTAGAAAATCATATTAAATCTGAATTAAATAAATTGATGAAAGCCAAGATTATTTTCCCTGCCAGACATTCGCGGTGGGTCTCCAATCTTGTCCCAGTAAAAAAAAAAGAACGACGATATTCGGATATGTATAGACTTATGCAACCTCAAATAAGCTTGCCAAAAGGAAAATTTCCCATTGTCTCCTATGGAACAGATATTGCAATCAGTTTCAGGCTCAGAACTAACATCTTTCCTAGATGGATTCTTAGGTTATAATTAGATCCTAGTAAATCCAGATGACCAGTTAAAAACTACATTTAGAACAAAATGGGGCACTTATGCTTATCAAAAGATGCCATTTGGATTAATCAATGGTGGTGCTACTTTCTAGAGAGCCACGGACATAGCCTTCAATGGTTTAGTAAACAAACCAGTAGTGATTTACTTAAATGATATAACTGTATATTCCAAAAAGTGCAACAATCATCTAAGAGATTTAAAACAAATATTTGAGCATTTCCAAAGGTATAGAATTTCTCTTAACCTTAAGAAATATTTCTTTGTGTTAAGTGAAGGAAAGCTCCTTGGATTCATTGTGTTCAAAGCAGGGATCCACATAGACCCTGACAGAATAAGAGAAATTTCTGAAATACCTTTACCTCATAATAAAAATTCAATGAAATCTTTCCTAGGTCAGATAAATTTTGTTAAAATATTTGTCCCTAACTTCTCATGAATTGTTTTACCTCTTCAATCTATGATGAAGAAAAATTCTCTGTTTAAATGGGGACACTCAGAACATGAAGCTTTTAACTTGGTTAAACAAGCAATCATAAATGCTCCATCCCTAGCAACTCTGAATTTTTCAAATTATTTCATTTTATACAATTTTGCTTCCGAGAAATCATATGCAGCCATATTGACACAAGTCAATGAAGAAAAAGCTGAAGCCCCAATCTCTTTCTTTAGCTCCAATTTGCAGGGGGATGAATTCAATTACTCAGATGTTTAAAAGCAAGCTTTTTCCATTTTCAAATCAATAAAACACTTTAGACCTTTTCTCCTCAAAACCCACACCAAAGTAATATTTCCATTCTCAGTAGTAAGAAATATGTTAATACAAAGAGATGTAGGTGAGAAGAGAGCAAATTGGGTAACAAATCTGCAAGAATATGACATTGAAATCAGACCAACAAAAATTATAAAAGGTCAAGGGTTTTGCAGGATGTTAGTAGGAGCATCTAATCTATCAGCACTACAAGACTCAGGTGATGATGTACAAGTCTATGAGGTAAGCCCTAACGAAACTGAGTCAAGATATGCTGATATCATATTTTACTTAAAAAATGGATATGCCCCAACGCAATTAAATTACAAGAAACGAAGGGCCTTGAGGCTAAAAGCTAGACAATATCAAATCGTCAATGATGTGCTATTTAGAATAAACTATGATTATGTTTTACTTAGATGTCTTGAAAAATATGAGGTAGAGAAGGCTTTGCAGGAACTTCATGATGGACCAGCTAGTGGACATTTTGGAGGACCACCGCACATAAAATCCTGCATGCCAACTATTACTGGCCAACATTATTCAAGGATGCACACATCTATGTAAGGAGATGTAAAGTTTGTCAGACAGCTACTGGGAGAAAAAGAAAACCCACATTACCGTTACAACTAGTCAATATTGAAAAGCCTTTTGAGCAATGGCGATTGGACATAATAGGTGAGATCGTTCCTCATTCTTCTAAGTAGCATAGATACATCCTTACATCCACTGATTAGTTTACAAAATGGGCGGAAGCAATTCCACTCAAGGTAGCCAATTCTGAAAACATTATTGAATTCAATGATTAATTTATCATAACCAGATTTTGTCTACCAACTGCCATGATGTTTGATAATGCGTCTTATTTTTTAGGCAATGTTATGACAAAATTTTCTCTCAAAAGAGGTTTTAAGCTTAAGTACTTTGCTAACTATTATCCACAGGGAAATAAGTTAGCTGAATCTACAAGCAAAAATCTCATAAGGATTATTAAATGAACTATTGACCAAAGTCAAAAGAACTGGCATAAGTCTTTGATATTTTCTCTGTGGGTAGATCGAATAACTCAAAAAGCTTCCATTGGCACTTCTCCTTTTAATTTGGTCTATGGGAAAGAAGTTGTCTTACCTAAAAATGTAGCTATTCCCTCTTTAGCCTTAGTTCTTTTCATTGAAGAAACTCCCTCCTCTTCTATGCAAGTTAGACAGCTACAAATCCTTAAGCTTGAAGAGGAAAAGGAAAAATCCAGAATCTCACATGCACATCATCAACATTTAGTCAAAGCTTCCTTTGATTCACATTTTGTAAGTTCAAAATCATTTCAAATTGGAGACCTAATATTGAAATGGGATAAAACCCACGAAGAAAAAGGTAAGCATACCAAGTTCCAACAAATGTGGCTTGGCCCATTTCAGATTGTCGAACAAATAGGCCCATCAACCTTTTTATTGCAGGATTTAACAGGCAAGAGAGAATCTCTACATGTTAATGGGCAGATCTTAAAGAATTTTTTTCCGTAGAAGATGATCTCTTCTATTCACTGTGTATTGTTGCCTTTATTTTATTTTTCTAGAAAGAATAATACAAGTTGAAAAACATTTACTTTTGGCTTTACAAATAATAGTCTCTTTTTAATTTTGACTTTTCGCTTGTGTAAGTAAAGACTATTATGGAAATGAGCTTCACACATGAAACATAGAGTTAAGTTCTATTGCTCTGAAATTCCCTGTTTTCTGCCAAAATTATTTGATCTTTGATAAAACTTAACTTTAGAAAGAAATATTTCCTCTACATCAGTCAAGAAAAGTATCAACAACAAAGTAAAATCTCTCTACAGAAAAGCATCTTCAAACTCTACAATTGTCATCAAGAAGCTCTTAAGGAGCCAATAATTCTCCCCACCTACTCAAATTTCATTTTTAGAGTGTAATTCTAAAATATACTTAAAACTTAAAGGATAAGAGGTCTCATCAAGAGCCAACTTACCATGATCATAAGGTTGTAACTAGCTGACATTACCAATACTGCATATCAAAACAGGGTAACGACTTGATATTATATCAAAAGACAAGGGATCTCATCAAGAGCTAGATTGTTCAGTTAAAGTTATAATCAAGTGAATGGCGTTGTCAATTTTGGCCACCAAACCAAGACATTGTCCTTTAAGGGTTAAAAGATAAGAGGTTGAAGAAAAATAATTATTTCAGAAAATTAAAAGGCAATAAGTATATAAACTTGAGCTTATATTTAAAATTGCATTCTGACCAAGGTGGGATACTGAATCATTTCTAGCTAAAAGGTAACCCCGTCGAGGCTATGAACGCCTGCTGGCAGCAAAGGTTGTACCTATGACAACTGAGTATACCAAAAACTGATCTGTGAAGAGCCTCCCTGTTTTTATCTTTAAAACCAAGTAATGACTGATTTAGGCAAAGTAACTTTCTTATGAGTTGAGGATAATTAGAATGATGATAATTAAGTAGGTATTGTTTAAATATTCAAAGAGCAGTGTGACTTATCTTATATTTCATATAAATTTTATTTTCTAAATCATCTTTATTTTGGAAGTTTTAGAAATTTCAAAAAACTCTCAGAGATAACTGGTTCTTCGAAGTGAATCGCCAATTGTTGTGCTATTCAATGACACCCCATTTGTTAATAGTAGTAGTCAATATTACATTGATAAATGGGGACCCTTTAAAAATCTTTCCAAAATTAAGTTTAGCATTTAGGCATTTTCTCTATTAATTTTGGAATAAAACAAGATATCAATCAAACCCTTTTCAAAAAGAACTAGTAAATGCTCGCCTTTCCCGCATATCACATGATTAAGGATGATTGAAATCCTTGCTAACCCACCAAATCTAGAGAAAAGTAATCAAAGAAGGACTTCGTGCTAAAATGCTTTGAAACTACTAAGTTTCTTGTATAAACTAGATCCTTAGGTATTTCTCCTCAAAAATAAGTCTCGCATCACATATTTCTATTCGTAGAAGGCATGCCTTAATAAGTTACCTAAAAAACAAGTGAAATGCGAAATTGCGATCACATCAGTTACTTTACCGCATCACATTTTGAGCATTTAAAAGAGCACCGCAAACTTACCGCCCATCAAAATTGCGAAATGTGTTCAAGACCCGGACCCACTCCCGACATATATTTCAAACAAATGTTTTAAGTCCTCCACTTAGTAAAAAGGTCTTTACATAGAAAACCTAAAAAATGAACTATTTCTTAGAAATAACAACAAGCGGCTTGCATATCACATTTCACATCTCGTAGAAGCATAAGAGATGATAAGAAAAGCAAAAGGAATAATGCGAAAATGCAATCTGTGATATTGCTTTGCAAATTGCAAAATCGGGATTATCGCAATACAAAGGCTCACCACCCTGGAAGATTTCTTCCCGACTTACGATGCAAATATTTATGAGCATTAAAGCTAAGAGATAATGAAAATTAGTGGGCATTTAGTGAAGGTTAATGGAATTTATGTGTGAAAAGCCATTTAACGTGATATGGTATCTTCTTACTTGCATTCAAATAAAACTCCTTTTATCACCTTTACAAGTTGTATGTATTATTCCATTTCACATTCATTATTATCTCTGTATATCCGATAGCTGCTGTTTTTCTCCACTTTCAGGAACAATCCATAGATCAAATATTTGGGAGCGATGGTGAAGAAAGGCAAGGACGTTGCATCTGAGAAATCCGAAATGACTCCTCTATTTTCAGATACTACATGTAGCAAAGATGGAGGAACCTCTATGTTGGAAACCATGTATAATATCTTAGAAGAAGGGGAACCAAAACTTCTGGAAACAAAGATCACAGTTGATGGTCGTGATTCCTCCGATGCCTCCATTTTTTATACGACATGCTCATTTTTGCATCGCATAGCTGCACGCCCAAAGATAATCCCTTATACAGATATGGTTAAATGGGTTATTGATGAGGCTAATATCTTAGACAAAGAATTCAGGACCAGAATCCAAGAGGTTATGGGATATTTTTCGTCAGAGAACCTACGACTTATGTACCACTTCCAGAGCCACAAGTCATCTACAATAAACAGTTTATTGAGAAGTTTGCCAAAGAGAACAAGGACCCAATAGATTGCACCTAGACTTGGTCAAATAATGAGGGAAAAATCAAGAAGGACAAAAACGGTATGTTATCTACTGTGTCTATTTCTCCCCCATCATAGTTTTGCAGCGGCCATGATATGTAGGATGTTTGGCAAGTCCGATAGCACTAAATTTTCCCAAGAATGGTTGCCATTAATAGATGCAAGCATAAACACAACTATAATAAATTGGGCCCAAATTTTGTCTAATAATTTAGCAAAGGCAATAATCGATTATAGGAGGAAAAGGAGTGTATTAACGAGGGTTTACCCTCCATTTTTATGAGTGCCTATGTAATGGATGCAATTTGTTTTGGTTCAAAATTTCCTGTCATGGGATGGAAGTGGACTGTCCAAGATCCACTTCCCATTCATATATAACATAAAGAAATGTGGGAATCTCAGTTTGACCCACATTTTTACAAAATTTGTCATGGAGTCATGCTCCCTATCCATAAAAAAATTTACAACAGAGACGCTCCTAGGTTTTCCAAGGAAGCCGAGGTAGATATCCTCCTAGTGGCTTGATGGTTTGGAGAGGAAACATTCACGTATATTAGGGTATTTGGCAGCATTACCCCACCACATGTCCTCCCATACCATGTTCCGGACAAATTGATGGCCAGAGAGATAACTTATAAAATAGCTAGCGAGGGTGGGCTGAGCAAAGCATTAAAGGAAGCAAAAAAGACCATTTGGCCTACATTCCCTTTGCAGTGTGAAGCAATTTCACTACACGATGTGGGGCATGCATTTAAAGAAGCAGAGATAATGTTATCTCTACAATTACCTAAATCCCCACGAAGGCAGTATGACCCATTTGGCACTGCCAAAGAATTCACTACCATGGTAAAAGTGAAGGTATTCAGTCATGAGGAAGATCCATTTGATGACATCTTCCTATAGAAAGAGACATTCACAGAAGTGGATCACATGTCATCACTACATTTTGACCAAGAAGAGATTGAGGCCTTTCATCAATACAGAGAAATGATATTATTAAAGGTCTTGTTGGACCAATTATCGATTGAACCATTAGGGGAGACAACTCCCAGCGTAAGCCTAGAAGGAAGTTATAGAGGAAACTCTAGAGATGATTCCCAAGTAGAGTCCCAAGAGAAATCTTCCAGGGAGTCAGAGCACTCAAAACAACAATCACAGAATGGGAGAAGCAAAAGTAAGGAGTCAGAAAGAGATACAACTCAGTGTACAAAAAAGACATCTCAACAAACTTCAGCTAAAAAATAGGCTAAAATTTATTCCACCTCCACCCAACTAATAAAACCCTTGGTGATTGATTTAGATGAAGAATGGGAGCACTTTAATAAAAATCTCCAATGCAGAGAAACAAATGGCAGAGCTACAGACTCCACAACACATAACAACTCAAGAAATTGTAGCAGAGAAAACCATAAATACTCAAGAGGTAGAGCACATTCCTGTCACTCCTACCTATGAAATTGTTTTAAGGATTGAGGAGATTCCTCTTGTAGATGTATTATATAGCCCTTCGCACAAAGCCGTTGTTAAGAGACAAAGGAAAAAGAGGAAGTTGGACGCTACAAATTCTACTACTCATGATAATGAAATGATGGATATTGTCTGGAAAGACTCACCCATTGACCCATCCGAGAACCTTACTAGACTGTCACAGTCTACAGGAGCCTATGCTACAACAACTATCGATAAAGAAATATAGGTGCAAATGTTTTCCAAGGAAAGGGAAAATAAAATTTTGTTTGTTAGAACAACAATTACAGCAAGAAAAATCTAACCAGCAAGCAGAATCGCAGTTAGCTAATCTCCAACAAGAATTCGAGCAGATGCAAATAAAACATCAGGCCAGCTTAACAGAGAAGGAAGCGCAAATACAAGGAATTACTAATATGCATAAATATGATCCAAAAATTGATCAGTTTATTACTGAAGCGCTTAGACTTAACTCCAAGGTGATGCACCAAAAGGAACTATTATGCCAGAAGATCTCGCAATGGAATTCCTATTGCGAGACAAGTGACAAATTGACGAGTCAAGTCATTGAGATGAGACTCGAATATGATGAAATATTCAAAAGAGTTTCCGACTTCATTACCTGGTAGAATTAAAAAGATGGGAGAAATGTCGACTTGCCTAAACAAGAGGAATTGCACAAGGAAATTTTATTTGCACACTGGGATTCTAGGCTTAGATAGGCATAAAAGGCAACAAGAAACGCAACAGTAGCAACAAACAGTATTATCGAGAACATCAATGAAAATTTACATAGCGCCAACCTGGTAGCAGATTCCATTCCAGGTTTTCTTCCAAATGTCAAACAACTTGAACAAAGATGGAGGCAGGCAACAGAGGAAAAAGGAGAAACAATTAGGCAACCGACCAGGTTAAATTGGGAAGCATACTGGCGACATTTAGTGAAACCTCATAGCCAGTGGATGACCCTGTGATGCCTAACCACTTCCACAGAGAAAATGGTGCCAAAACTTACCGACACCATGTTCTCTGGGCAGTTGAAATTTGAAATCGGCCAACCATCACAACTTAAGCTCATGATGGACATATGCGATCTTAAGGATCAAACACGAAGGAGTTAGTCACAATGTTCATTTATATTTTTGTTTTACTTTGCATAATTTGAGGAAGGTCGTTTAAACCTCCTCAAATATTTTTGTAATAATCTATTCTTAGTTTTATAGTTTAGTATTTAAACCCCTCTCATGCATTTGGAGAGGGGTCCAGAAATTTTATCAGAAACAATCTTCAAATCATGCACTTCTGTCCCTTGGAGGAATTTCTGGTGAAATGAATGGAACATGATTTATTTTTATCTTATCTGGCATCTTCTACTGAAATTTCACTTTTGTACCCTTAGATGGTGTTGGATTGATTGGAAGTAAATCAATATTGCTGAATCGCATGAGCAGGACTTATTACAAATGGTACTTTTATCTCATAATTTTGTTTTACTTATGTATTAAGCAATAACTCCTCTTCAAGTTGTTTATGTATGAAAGTTTGAATCTTGGTTAGCATTATTGCACTTTTATATGGTGATGGCGTAAATGTTATGTTGAATACATGAATAATTTCTTATGCGATATATCTTTCACAATCGTTTCGGCTAACTATTTATTCAAAATGATTATTGTTAAAACAATTTCATTTCTTATTGCAATTGAATGATCTTTATTTCCAATTGATTTAAGACATTATTGTAGATCACATACTTCAAATTTATTCCCGTGTATAGTCATAGCTAGATAGTGTAAATTAGGATATATACATGTGATTATTAGTTTAGATTATATTAATTTTAGCTTAAACATTACTCCAAAATATCACATATCACCCCATCAACACTATCATAAATTAGATTGGGAAACTGGTCCCATTATCCCCAATCGGAGCCACTACATCAAATGGAAAAGGAAATGCCAACCAAGGTTCGGACTAGGCGGTTTTCCCCCGTGTTGTAAGCAATGATTTTCGAGGCTTCAACGGGTTGGTAGGTACGTGGAAGTCTCGAACCTGGTCGGATTTTCCTATTTCTAATGAAAGCTAAGTTCTCTTTCTTTTGTACTTATTTGTATGTGTATTTAATGGCTTTTATCTCACTATTATTTTCATGGTTTTATGCTGGTTACAAGCATGGTTAATTGACTAGTTCATGTCATGTTTATTTCATGCATTTACTTGTAATTGTTAAAATGATGGATGCAAGACCTAATTGATGTCATAACAGTTCAAGGGAGAAGGTGGGGATCCTTCTTGTTATGTCTCATAAGAGTTTTTAGTCATTCATGCTCTGTCTTGTATCCTAGACCTGTAGATTGCATTGATGCCAACTGTTTGACAGAATGTCAGACCCAGTTGGAGATGGTGAGGCTTAGTACTGGTGTTAGTTTTTGGTTTATTAGTCTTGGCATCATGTGTTTAATGGATTTCGGAAGATACAAGAAGTTTTGAGCAGTGACTCAAATTTTGGGCTTGAAAAGTGCCTTAAATCTTGCAGACTTTGGAATGGGTCTACTGGAAATAGTCCCTGGATGCAGACATGTAGGCTTGTGGGAGCATCTAGAGCTCTCTGGATGCTGGCATGCCCATAGCATGGGAGCATACAGAGGTTTAATCAGTCAAAAACTAGTAGGACTTAGGGGCTAGTTAGCAGAAAGGTTGGGATGCTTCTTAGGAGTCCTATTGTTGGTGTTGAAGGTCTGTATGGTGTGTTTCTATCAGTTCCACTTCCTTATTGTGACTTAGGAGGTCGAATCATATCATAATAACTTCTCATCACATGTTTACCCTCGTTGGCTGGTTACTTGGGTAGATGTGGGAGGAGGGTATTACAGAGTGGTATCCGAGCATGTTTCACCCCTCAGACTGGATGGGTGGTGTGTTGGTCATGCATTCATATCGGTTGCATATGTGCTCTTTATGTTTGTATTCCATGTTCTTGTTACATTTGGATGGTGTTGATCATGGTTGTAGTGATGTCGCCATGTGAAGGTTGATGGTGTTGTTGTGGAATGTTTCATCATGAGTGTATGGTTGTATATGCATTTGTTATGCATGTTAGTGTCTATAGGTTGTTATGCATGCATTGACATGGTGAAGGTTGTTTTGCATAAGGTCATTGTATGCAATTAGGTAATCATGATGTTATTGGTATGTTAAGATGCTAATGTGTTGGTTGAGATAGAGCAGGAGATGCAAATCATTAAAGTGAAGTTTCAACATTGGACCTCAAGGCAAGAGCATGCCATCATACATGTTTGGATGTTGGGCATGCATGTGTGTTACTTAATGGATTGTTATATGCATTAGGTTTATGTACATGTATATTGATGTTTTGGTTACATACATGATAGATACTAGTTGATTAGTGTAGTCATATGGTCATGTATCGAATAATCATGAATGATAGTAACTTGTGGTTGTATGCATTACTATTGTTGTTTTAGGTTAGATAACTTGATGATTATGTTATATGTTGTTGATGAGTATGTTATAGGTTAAATTGTTGTTGTTATATGATAGTTAGCTTGATGATTAGGTTATATGTTATTGATGAGCATAATGTATGACTTGTTGTTTTGATATGCTAGTAACTCAATGATTATGGTTATTACATTAAGATCTTGATGTTAAATGTACCATGCTAAATTGGATTGGCCTATGCAGATGGTTAGGGTTATGACATTTAAGTATGAGTTAATATGTTGTGATATCATGTCATACTAATCTAGAATGGCCGTGCAGATGTGATTATTATGTATGAATGATAATTGTTTATGAGTTTATGATGTGAACATGTTAGCTAGTGACTATTATGGATATCATGATCTTATTTATGTTTGAGTTGATATGTCGTGAAGTTATATCATGCTAATTTGGATTGATGTGCAAACAATATAGCCTCCCTTGAGATACATTAAGGTCTGAGTTTTCTTATTTTGTCTATTTGGTGTTTGAATGTGTGATACGTTATTTATTTTGTGTTTGAGCGTTTGGTGTCTATTATGTCGTCTATTTGTTATATGAATGTTTGATTACTTGAATGAGATGGGTATGTGTCTATAAGATTTTTTGTCGAAATGATCTTGTTTTAAGATGATTGTACTAATACATATGTGTTGAGACAATTGATATGTACTTGAGTGTAGTAGGTGATAGTTGTAGGATTATGTCTAATGGCTATGAGTTGACTATGGATTATGACATGATTGTGAGTCTTGGTAAAGGTTGATTTCAAATTGATAGATATGATTGTCTTGATATTTGGAACATGTGGTTGACATGTGTAAACATTTGCAGCAAACATGCTTAGTATTAGCGTGACAAGGTAACAATTGATGTGTTTATATAACTAGTAGTTGGGTGATGTGGCAATACATAGTAAGCCTCGATTGCAACAAAGTAAAAAGGTAAAAGAAAGGAATTGGGCAATAATTCTTTTCGATATGTTTTGAAACCCGAATTCCAAACAAATGAGTGATTTGAATAAAAGAAGCCTTCTTAAGCTTAATCTTGTTTGACATTATGTGGATATGTGCTAGATTCATGAACATGTATTTGACAGGTATATTAGCTAGTCTCTAGTTACAGGTGGATATGTCAAGGGAATTGGAGTCCCTTGAGAGATGGTGTGGATGTGTTCAGTTGAAAGCAACATGCTTTGCACAACAAGGTAAGGTAACTGGTGTATTGTTATGTTTATTTATGCACTGACAGTTACATATTTATGGAAGTATGATGCAGGGGATTACATGACAAGAGATTGCCATGAAACCTTGAAGAAGGCTCAGGTTGAGCTTTCCTTGGGAACCATGGGGGTTAAGTCATGTTGTTTGTTGCTAGTCTTGTGCTTTTGGTCTTTTGTGATTTGTTGAGCCTGATTTGCGGCTTTGTTTATGTCTGGTGCAAGGCTTTGCCACTTTGTTTGTGGTGTCGTATTGTTATTGGTTTTCATGGTTTTCTTCTTGTTTTCTTCTCAATCTTACCTTTATTATTTTGAGAGTCTTGGAAATTGGTTGGGGAAGGAGGAAGTTAATGGAGCTCAAGGAGAGATGTGTGGTACCCGACACGGTAGGTAAGACCCGGATGAAGCTCGGTGCATGTGTAAGGGAAGTTGAAGGCAAGAGTATGACAACCAGTTGGATTAGTTGGGTCCATTGGTATAAATGGACGATGGAAGAAGAGTAATGAGAAAAGTAATCAGGAAAGGTAAAGTAAATGGACTTGAGGTGTCATATGCTTTGGCTATGTTGGGAATTGTTGTTCTCGATGTTGCACATGTGTTGCACACATAAAGGGAGTTCTCTTAACCCTGACCTTATGATATTTAGTAATTATGTTGTGATCATGATTATGCTGATGTCTATATGTGTATACATGCATGTATGTATGTATTTCATGTCTGACAGGGTGATCATGGATCATGATTATTTATTCTAATGTTTATATGTGCATATGTATGTATTTCGTTGATTAACTAGATCATTATTATTTTATGTTGATGTTTATATGTATGTATGTGTATGTATGCATATCATTGTCTGACAGGATCATGATTCTTTATGCTAATGTTTATGTATATGTGTGTATGTACCCATGTATCCATGTCATCGTCTGACAAGGTCATCAGGGATCATTCTTGTGGAAGAATGATTGCTTATGTAGGTGAATGGCATGAAGAGGTTCCTGGTCTTACGAGGAATCAATTGGGAGGAGTAGCCCTCACAAATCTATGAGGTCAGTATCATGTGAATATGAATTGATATTATATGCTTGTACTATGTCTATGTTTATGTTATGACAGGTAACTATAAGGGATACATCAGTGAAATGAAAGCAGTGTGGTCTGTGACATGTTGGGACAAGCATGGATAAGACACTCGAAGCAAGGTTGCTTTGGTAGAGAATGTGGTTTTGGATATGCGGTACTATTGTTGTGCATATGTTGTACATGTCGTATATGTGATGTTGTGTGGATGCAGTGTTGTGCATATATAATGTGCATACATGTTGTTATGTAATGTTATGTACATGGTGGTACATATAGTGTTGTGCAAATGTTGCATATGCAGTGTTGGGTATAGATGGTGTTATGTACATGTTGGATATGCAATGTTGTGTACATAGGGTGTTATGTACATGTTGTATATGCAGTGTTATGTATATATGGTGTTGTGTTCATGTTGTACATGTGGTGCTATGTACATATGGTGTTATGTGCATGATTGTACAAGTGGTGTTTTGACCATGTGGTGCCATGTACATATTGTACATATGGTGTTGTGTGCAGGTGGTGCTGTGTACATGTCATGCATATGGTGTTGTGTACATGTGGTGTCGTGTACATGTCATGCATGTGGTTATGTGTACATATGGCGTTGTGTACACATTGTACAAGTGGTACGATGTACATGTGGTGTTGTGTACACATTGTGCAGGTGGTGCCATGTACATGTGATGTCGTGCACACGTTGTGCAGGTGGTGTTTTGTACAAGTGGTACTGTGTACATGTTGTACATATGGTATTGGTGTACATGTGGTATTATGTTCATGTCGTACATGTTGTTTTGTGTACATGCGGTACTATGTATGTGCATTATGTAGTTGTGGTTTTGTGACATGTGTGCTTGTTGTGTTGTACTCTGTGTAGTACATGTATTGTGTTGTGTTGTACGCTAGGTGTAGGTACATGTATTGTGTGGTGTTGTACATCGGGTATAGATGTATTGTGTTGTGTTGTATGCTAGGTGTAGGTACATGTATTTTGTGGCCTTGTACATCAGGTATAGATGTATGGTGTTGTGTCGTACACTAGATGTAGGCATATGTATTGTGTCATCATTTTCATTGGTTGTATTTTGTATGTGTTGTATGTCAGGTGTAGGTGCATGTATTGCATGGTGTTGTATGCCGTGTGTAGTTGTGTGTGTGTGATGAACACTATGTGTATGTGTACATGGTTGTAGAGAAGGAACTGGGTTTTTGTCAGGTATGGCAACCGATCCAGAGTGCGTATGGAATAAGGACAAGGTAGAAGCTAGGGATTGATTAAAGGATAAGTATCAATCTTTTATTTCAGTTTTTTTATGCATGTGATTTATGATTATGGTCTATGATGATTACATGTGATCTATGATTCTGGATTATGATGGTTACATGTGATTCATGAGTTTAATTTATGATGGTTAAGTTTGAGCTAACCGGATGTGATATGTTTATTCATAATGATTTGATCAAACAATTAGTTTGACTTTTTGTGGTAGGAAGTAAATAGGATTTCAAGTGTATCTTATTGCCGAGCTACCAATGAGGTATGATTTGAAGTTATTTTAATTTATTTTGAGACTAATGGAAGTTATGTGCTTGGTACAAGAAGCACGAAAATGCTTAGTTAGGTGGTTGAAACTGACTATAAGAATTAGCAGCATCAGTGAAAGGAATTGGAACATACAACAATATGCTTGTAAATCACTTCAACAGCAGAGCCATTGTGGGACACTGGTACCCAATAATGTCCATTGGTTTCCATAAGAATGCTATGATTGGTATGATGGTTTAAGGAAAGGATATGCATTGGTTTGTTTTGCATCTTTTGATGTGAGGAAGCCTTGCAAAGGGATGGATTTCCTGAGATGGGGGTGCCAGCGAAACTTGGAAGGTGTATGACTGCACGGAAGGGGGTGACCGGATTGCCCGAGGCACTAAGTAGTAGAGAGGGGAAGGTCGAGGATATATTTTTTTGGTCATTAACATTGCCAGAAGGAACCAATTGCACATTGGGAGTGTGCCCTGGAACAATGATCCAATAACTGTTCACTGAGAGGACAAGCAGCGCAGGATTATAGCGTTGGACATTAGATGAAGCTTTGACTTTAGCATTGGATTCTGGATTTCCTGGGAAGGAGATGAATCTTGGTATTACTTTGAGGGTGTAGGTGTGAGCCTCTAGATTCCTTTGTTGTGGATGCAGACATCGTAACCTTTTATTTTCCGGCTGAGCAAATGTGCATATGTATATATGTGTGTATTATTGTAAATATCGTAATGAGTTGTGTTATAAAGCTCCATTAAATGGTATGCTTGTCATGTTTTAGTAGATGGTCAATGTAAATACTACAATGAGTTGTGTCATAAAGCTCCATGGGCAGTATGTTTTTTTTTCAACAATCTTGTTGGTTATAGGTGTCATTGAACATTGAGGATGGTGTTCCCCCAAGGGGGAGGGTTCTGTAACAACCCTGGTTAAAAATCCATGTAAAAATATATAAGGCCACGGTCATGGGACACATATTGAAAGCTGAATGGTGGGAAAAATATCCTAGTGGGGTGTCACTTCAGTTTATTATGGCTAAGGAAATTGACAAAGGAAATGGCAAAGGCTTTGGAAAGACATGAGGCATTAATTGGCATTTTATTTATGAAAATAATGGAAATTAGGAGAAAAGAGAGGTGAAAGGTCACATGTTGCATGTGAGGAGGAAAATGAAGGAAAATAATGGAAAATGAAGAAAATAAAGGCCTCGGTAATAAAAAGGCTTTTGAGAATCAGTGGGTAGGCTTGGTCAGTGTAAGCTTGGTTAGTTCAATTTTGGAACACTCTCTCTATTATCTCTCTCTCATACTCTTGGACACTTAGAGTTTTCTTGGAGCACCCTTAGAGGGTGTGGCATACTTTGAATTTTGGAGTAAGAAGGCAAAGGAAGAGTAGGAAAGCGCAAGAGGAAATTGAGATCAATAACTACAATGGATTTGGCTTGCAGGTACTGAGTTGCATGTATGTTTTACTCACTAGTTTTGGCATGCATCGCACATACATATGGTTTCTTGGTTATGATATGTCACTGGCATGGAGGATTGCCTGGATTGACAGTGGATTCAATGACATTATAGTCAAAGCCATAGTTTTTTCATAGAAAACATATATCATTTTCTTGCAAGAACTACAAGGTTTGACTTTTGTAGAAGGATGTCATTGTGTTGGAATATTGTCCCTTCTATAATACAAATCATGATTAGGGTTCGAGAGGTGTTGTTTCAATAATTGCTCCTTGGTTAGAATTAATTGTTATTTATTCAATTTTAAATCATTTTAATAGGTGTTTATGGATCATATGCATGCTTTCCAGCAAGGTGATTATATTTTGTTCCATCTACACTCCATGCTTGTCCACAGAACATGTTATGAGTTTGGGATTAGGTCATATATTCTCTTATTGTTGTGAATTGGGTCTTGATCCATGATTTCAATATGGAAGAATAAGGAGATAGAGATGGTGGAGTGGTTTTTGTAATTTATTGTGAAGAAAGATATGTTTGCACTCAATACAAATCCAAATTAAATATCTTTTATGTGAATTAGAGATAAAAACTTTTGGATTAGAGGGAGGCTTATTTATTTGGTCAAAAGGAAAGAGATTTATTAATAGAACCTGGGGGAGAATGAATAGAATTTATACCACTAAAAGGGATTTCTCATTCAATGGATGCCATGTAGGTACCCTCATATAATATGCAAGAAGAAGCCATGCCCCGATTGCTTCCAATATGAAGATGGGGGAGCAACCAACTTTCCTTACTACTTTGCATTTCAAACTAAATGTATCTCATCTTGAATCATATCACTGTCAAGAGTTAATTACCTAGGTTTGGAACCTAGAGCCTAGACCTTACAACAAAAGTGGGATGAATTATGTCATGGGAAGCAACAACTAAAATAAATATGAAATCCCTTCATGGATGTGGGAATATGATGGCTTGATTATGCAAGAAAAATAGACTTTGTCTAAACAAATCTTCATAATGATTTTTTATAACTAGAGGTGTCTAAGGGGAACACACACTTAGATGTGCGTAAGAATATGACAACCATGGAACCCAAGTTTGATCTCACTTACAATGGATTAGAGAAGGAGATGGATATTTCAAGTTATTTCTACTTTCTTAAATGAAGAAACACATCAAAAGGAAACTCAAGCTTAGGGATTACAAAACAGATTTTTTTTAAAAGCTTGGAATATATATATATATTTTTCCAATTTTCACTTCCAAAATATTTTTTCCAAATACTTCTTGATAGACAAGGTTGTCACTACTAGGTGACTATGCAAAAATCTAAGTCCATGGATGTTTGGAGCATTAAAAGAGACCTTTTAGGGGGAGAGATCATTGAAGAAGAGGTTTTCAAACCAATTGTGATGAATAATAGCATATCGAGGGGAAACCTTTAAGGATGTGATATTTACCATAAAGTTGATAAAGGGAGGTGAATATTGTATTCAATTTTCATTTTAAGGTAGGCAAATTATTCAGTTTTTTCGTGGAAAAATATGCCAACTCCATGAATAATCTCTTATTGAAAAAATGATTATGTAAAACTTTCTAATTAAATTATTTACATTAAAGGAATATTTATGATCAATGTATACTTTTGTTGGGTAAATATTGTCACTATTAATTTTATCGATGTTATATCTAATATGTATATTCTATTGCAATTTACTTCTTATATGAGTGTTTATCATTATAGTATTACATATGTGTTGACATTTGGGCAACTATGGGATACATTTCCCATTAGAAACGCTACTGCCCCGAAGGAGAGCCCATTTTGACCCAGAAGGAATTTAGTTAATAGAAAGCAATATTATTAATGTATTTGGGACACTTTATTATGGTACAAATTTGTTAATTTTTTTTAAACTAAAGAAAATATATTTAAAAATGGAATTTAAATTTTGTATTCTCCCTCCAATATTCTCAAGTCAGTTCAATTCACTAAGGTACCCATTTGGATCTCCATAAAAGTCTATAAGTATGGATGGATTATTCATCATCAAGTTAGTTCGATTAGTTATGAGGATCATGTATGGTTTCAGGCTCGTATGGTTCATGTCTCAATATATATATATATATATATATATATATATATAGACATGCTCACACATGTAACCAATGTCTCATATCAGTACTAAGGACCACACTTGTAGCTCATTTGCATCCATCTCTAAGGTTCATAGATTTCTCTGCGGCTTAGTGGTGAATATTATAACTTTATTGCACATCGACTACACAATGATGAGCCCTAGAAATGGGTAATTATATGGGCTCATTTTGCCTCTTAATTCGACTTAATCCACCATTCTCATTAGTTTATTGCATGTTTTTGAATATATTTATGATAATAGAGTGAATTGGGTTAGTCATTTTGCCATGTAGTCTAATGTGCGCTTTATGCAGATTTTTTGGTCAATTTTGGACAAAGTCAAGGGATTTATGAGCAAATGGCAGCAAACACTCGAGGAAAACAAGGAAGAGGATTTGTAGGGGGTGTCTCCTTCATTTATGACCCCTTTCCTTGAATCCTCCATCAACAACTCGGAGCACAAAGGTCCACATTGATGCATCCAAGGGGCAGCTGAGCAAGTAAAGAAGGACTGTTGTTTATCTCCAGTTTTGGGAAGCTGAGCTCCTTGATTTTAGGAGGACTGTTGGAGGAATCCATTTGTATAAATAAGGGGGCTTAGAGCCTTAGTAGGTTAGCCAATCATTAGTAGAATTTTCGCACTTTTGTACAACACTTGTTCAACTTATTTTCGAGCTTCTTTTTGAGAACAATTTATGAAATGTGACTATTCCTTTTGATAATGAAGATGAAATAGTTTTTGAGCCAACACTGATCTCTTTCATAGGGTTGAAGCTCTTGGGTTAGGGCCCAACACCTCTTGCTTTGTACTTATATGTTTTCGCTTTAGTTCATGAGTTAATTTCTGTTACATAGATTCATTTTACTTTGTTTAGGTTAGGTTGCTTTTGATGGTTTGCATAGCTATTTTTATTTCAGTTGCTCTAGTAGGTTAATGTAGTGATAGATTAAGATTCAAAAAGGCCAATAGCAGACCCTGATCTCCTTTCTCCCTTTCTGGGACTGTGATTCGAGGTCAAGGCACCACTCCTGCCACCAAAAACATAGTTTTGATCTCCCATGCAATTTTTAGTGTGATGACTTGATTTGGAAAGATTAATGTATTGCTTCGGATTCGGTTGCCTAGATTATTTCCTGTTCTTTTACAATAGATCTCTCCACATGCTTTTCTGTTCAAAGATTACTGTTCAACATTTTTTGTTTGTAGGTCAGAAATTAGGTCAAGCTAGAAAAAGTTATGTTTTCATGGTATATTTAGTCCTTTCTTTGATCAGTTTTCATAAGTAGATGTGTAGATCTCTTACAGGGCACCTCAACTCACCATACATCCATAAAATAGCCAACACCAACTCACTTCCCACAGATTTCCCAAGTTATTCACAACATTTCACCGATCTGCCCTAATTTCTGCATTTTTCTCCACAAGCTTCCCTCTTGCCACTTGAACAAATCCAACCATCCTCTTCTTTCTTGATCTTCCTTGACAAGCTCTAGACACCTTAACACACCTCTCTAGTCTTTATTAACCCTTTCCCATCATTTTTCCACCTTCAAAACCTCCAGAAATAGCTCTTGGCCTCCTCCTGTAGATCCCGTGCAACCTCCTGTAAAATTCCCTGTAAGTGGTTTTTCGAAATCCGATTGCAATGGAAGTCTTCAGAAGGGTACTAGGGGCTTCTTAGGACCTCTCCACACCTTCCTCCACCTCTACAAAAATTAAGTCCATATTCCTTTGCCACCAAACCTCTGCAGAATCACAACCAAATAAATCACAAGCATAATAATTTCACATAAAAACACTCAAAAGCACAAAAAGATGTTTTCTTCTCATTTCTTTTCAGAAGTAGCTTGAATAAATGTAATTTACCTTTTTCAGTAGGTAATGGCACTCATTGCATCAATTTCTATCTCTTTTTCTGCAAAAGTAGGGTTAGTTGGATAAATTAGGGTTTGCTAGGGTTTGCATTACATTTCAGTTTTCCTTCCCTTTCTGCAAATAGAATAGCTTCCGTAGAGTTATCTTTCTTTCATCATAGTTAAAAGCTTCTTCTAAGAATTCATAGAAGTTGGCTTAAGCTCCTAGTGATCTTGTGCCAACTGACCAAGTGACATTCTACAGTAAGAGCTATTACTTGTGCATACAGCACCGTCGCTTCCAAGTTTGTTACGAACTACCAGGTTGATAAAGTAAAGTAGGAAGCCCCAGGAGTTGCAACATTATTACTGCAATACTGGTGCTCACCACTTTTTGGCACCATTGCTGGGGAAGTGTCAGAATATTTTGTCATTACTGCTTTTCTTCTATTTTCTACTGCAACATTCTGCTAAGTAGTTTATTTCAACAAAAGTAGAGTAGTTGTTCTTTCGATTTTTGCATTTCCTTGATTTCATTCAATTCTGCAATTTTGATTTCAACAAAAATAGAATAGTTCTTTCAATTCTGTAATTTCCATTTAAGAAAAATTAGATTAGGTCTTTCAATTCTGCAATTTCCATTTCAGCAAAAGTAGATTAGTCATTTCCTTGCTTTCATTTCAATTCTGCAATTTCCATTCTAGCACAAGTAGATTAGTCATTTCCTTGCTTTCGTTTCAATTCTGCAATTTCCATTCCAGCACAAGTAGATTGGTTATTTCTTTGCTTTCATTTCAATTTTTCAATTTCATTTCAGCAAGTTCATTTCAGTTAGTTGCAATTTGTTGTTCAATCAATCTCAGTTTTGCAGGTACGAGAAGAAAAAAAAACAAAAGTCACCCAAAAAGAGATTTCCTTTCATGCCTCGTAGGAACAGAAATAATTCAGGGAAATTCCTACCCAACACCCCCATCACATCACAAAGTCACCCTTCTCTCTTCCTCGGCGGCAGTGATCTAGAAGAACCTATAGGTGAACCACCAGAGATATACGAGGATCCTATATCAGAAGAAGATCAAGAAACCATCCCTCCTGAGACCATGGATGAAAACATAAACGTTAGAGTGAATGAGGAAAGAGTAGAGGGTACCTTTCCCATCTGAGAGACCGATGGGGACACTAAAATGAAGAACATAAGTCCTTCAACCTTACCTCACTTCCATGGGTTGACTACCAAATATTCTGATACCTTTTTGTTTGAATTTGTTGTTATATATCGAACCTATGACTATGCAGAAGATGAGTAGAAGTTTAAACTATTTCCTTCTATCCTCAAGGAAGCAGCATTCCACTGGTTCATGGGGTTACCTAGCAAAAACATCACAACTTGGGCTCAGATGCAACAAGCCTTTAATAACAAATACCGTGACTACTGTAGGTCAAAGGATACCAAATAACAAATCTTCTGAATGACGATGGGAAAGCGATGAATCCTTGGAAGATTATGAAGAGAGGTTTAAGTTTAGTTAGAAAAGGGCCAGGTGCACTGTTATGAAACCAGCTCACAAAAAGATAGAAAAGATAGATCAACGCCTTAGAATTCAGCCTCTTCGAGGGGGCAACCTCCTTTACATTACATAAATGAATGATTCTTTGATGATTCAAATGAAAAAATCTCCTTTCTATATATAGGAGTCTAAGGAGTCACAATATAACCCAGACGACCTAACAATAACAATATAAAGCCACAAAAATAACAATAGAGGGATTCTATGGGACACAGTAATAAAAATATGGGGACAATAGGGGCACACAACAATATTAATAAGGGATACAACTACAATAGTAATGGGGTAATCACTAATATTATAGGGACCTAACATGCCCCTCTCCTTCAAAAAAATGTTTTCCTCAACTCCTGAGTAGTTCTGGATGCTTCTATATAAAATTCTCATCCTCCCATGTGGAAACTTCAGCGGATAAGTTCTTCCACTTGATGAGATACTCCGAAATTGATCGATTTCGTAGCTGTCGAGTTCTTGTTTTTGTGACTGCTTCCGGTTCCAATATAATTTTTCCTTCCTCGTTATATCTGGCAATATTGTTTGAACTGGGAGCTTGTCACCTATAACCTTCTTTAAACATGAAACATGGAAAACTGGGTGCACTCGAGACGTTGCAGGAAGCTCCAATTTGTATGCCATATTACCAATCTTTTACAACACCTTGTACGAACCATAATACTTTGGTGATAATTTATTGTCCTTCTTAGCTTGCTTGAGGGACATTTGTTTATATGGTTGTAGCCGTAGGAATACCCCATTACCTACATCAAAAATTCTTTCACTGCGATGTTGATTTGCCTGTTGTTTCATTCTATTCTGTGCCAACATGAGGTTATCCTTTAAGAGTTGGAGGACTTGTTGTTGATGTTCGATGTGATGTTCTACTGCTTGAACCTTAAAATTTTCTCTTAAAGATGATGTGATGGATGGTGGATGATATCCATAAAGTGCCATAAATGGGGTCATTTTTGTTGCTGTATGGAAGGAAGTGTTATACCACCATTCAGCTAGAGGCAATCGTTTGACCCATTGTGTCTTTTTATAAGATACAAAGCAACGAAGATATCCTTCCAAACATTTGTTTACTGTCTCAGTTTTCCCATAATATTGAGGATGATAAGATGAGCTATGAGCTAACTGAGTACCAAGACAAGAAAATCATTTTGTCCAAAAATTTCCAGTGAAAATGGGATCTCTGTCACTTACAATAATCTTTGGGTTTCCATGTAGCTTTTGAATTGTTTCCATAAATGTAATAAAAATTGTACTAGCTTTAAATGGATGTGATAATGCACAAAAGTGTGCATACTTGGTAAGTCTGTCAACTACCACCATGATGACACTCTTTCCCTCAGACTTGGGTAAACCGTTGATAAAATCCATTAAAACCTCCTCCCAATGTTGGATTGGAATGGATAAAGGTTGTAATACACCCGGTGTCTTAATTGTTTCAACTTTATTTTGCTGGCAAACCAAACATTCCACTGCAAACTTTTGAATATCTGATTTAAGGCCCTCCCAAAAAAAATCCTTATTAACCCTGTGGTAAGTTTTAAGAAATCCCAGGTGCCCTCCTAAGGGAGAAGTGTGCAATTCCATAAGAATCTTTTGTTTTAGCTGGGAATTCTTACAGAGGTATAAGCGATCTTTGTACCATAACGAATCATTTTGCCAGCTAAATGTATCCGACGTACTAGAATCTTGTTGTAACTTTCCAATAAGTGCCCATACTTCTTCATCATTCTTCCATTCCTCCCTTGCTTCGTTTATCCAATCTGGTTGGATAATAGAAATGGCACACAACAATGCGTCCACATCCTCATCCTTTCTTGAGAGTGCATCTGCCACCACATTTTGATTCCATTTTTTGTGAATGATTTCAAAGTCATAACCCAACATCTTTGTGACCCACTTTTGTTGCTCTTCAGAGGATAATCTTTGTTCTAAAAAGTATTTAAGGCTATGATGATCCGTTTTTACCTTGTAGTGTCTTCCTATTAGGTAGGGTCGCCATTTCTTAAGTGCATGTAGTATTGCCAACATTCCCTTCTCATAAATAGCTTTGTGTAAAAACTTTCCCTTGATTGTACGACTTTCAAAAGCAATGGTCTTTCATCTTGCATTAAAACAACACCAATTCCATTTCCCGAAGCATCACATTCCACAATAAAGGTTTTTGTGAAG
>APFE031327108.1:47254-79536 GCA_000404065.3 Pinus taeda
ACCATCTCAAGAAAAGATAGAAAAGATAGATCAATGCCTTAGAATTCAGCCTCTTCGAGGGGGCAACCTCCTTTACATAATATAAATGAACAATTCTTGGATGATTCAAATGATAAAACCTCCTTTCTATATATAGGAGTCTAAGGAGTCACAATATAACCCAGCCGACCTAACAATAATAATATAAAGCCATAAAAATAACAATAGAGGGATTCTATGGGGGCACAGTGATAACAATATGGGGACAATAGGGGCACAACCATATTAATAAGGGGTACAACTACTATAGTAATGGGGTAATCACTAGTATTATAGGGACCTAACAACGAACTTTCTAGAGGCATCTTTTAAAACATAAGAGCATATACCTAGAGGTGTATATATATTGCACAAAGAAATACTTCGTAATTTTGAAAATAATTCTAAGTTGTCTACATGAGTGTTCTCAAAATTGGTATTCCTTAGCTTTTAATTGAATTTGACTAGTTCAGTAAAATGCACACCCAACCCTCATTCTTGCATATTTTTGGGTGATCCCAGTGGGAAATTATTTTTCTTTTAATTTGACACATTCATTTACTTCTAGTTTCTTAATTTTGGGTTTAAAAAAGCTTTATGTTTAAATACACTACAAGATTACCTCCTAAATGTAAAATGCTCACTTAGTTGACTAAAATGCAAGCTCAGTTCTATCCTTGGGCATTTTTATGTGCTTTCAGTTGTAGAGAATATGTTTCTTCCTTCCATGGTCATAAATAAGTCTAGATTTGTCTTATAACATTTGCGTGAAGTCCATAACTTTATAGATTTGTCTTATAACTGTCAAAATGGGCTTAGAAAATGGCATCCATGAGCTTTATAGAGGTATTTTTTAAAACAGAAGAGCATATACCTAGAGGCATATATATATTTGATAAAAACCTCCTGCAAAATTTTGAAACTCTTTCTAAGTTTTCTACAGCATTGTTTTCAAATTCAGTATTCCTCGGTTTTTAACGAATTTTACTAGTTCATTAAAAGCATGCCCAACACTCATTCTTGAGTATTTTTAAGTGATTTCGATAGGAAATTACTTTTCTTTTAATTTGAGACATTCTCTCACTTTTAGTTTTCTAATTTTGGATTTAAAAAATCTGGTTGTGTAAACACACTACAAGGTTACCTTCTAAATGTGAAATTCTCACTTCATTGACTAAAATACAAGTCTGAGTTGTATCCTTGGGTATTTTTAACTCCTTTTAGTTGTAGAGAATATATTTTCTCCTCCCATGGTGTTAAACAAGTCCAAATTTGTCTAATAACATTTGCTTGAATTCCATAACTTTATATATTTTATCTGATAACTATAAAATTAGGCTTAGAAAAATGTCATCCATGAACTTTATAAAGGATTTTCTTCAAACGTAAGAACATACAGTTGGAGGTATATCATATATCTATATATATATATATATATATATATATTATATATATATATATTATATATATATATATTTATATAATATATATATATATATATATTATATTATATATATTATATATATATATATATATTATATATATATATATTATATATATTTATATAATATATCCTTTATATTTTGAAATCATTCGAAGTTGTTTATGGTAGTCTTTTCAAAATTGGTATTGCTCAATTTTTAACTAAGTTTGACTAGTTCAGTAAAATGCACATCCAACCCTCATTCTTGAGTATTTTTTAGTAATCCGAGTGAGAAATGTTTTTTCTCTTGATTTGGCACATTATTTTATTTTTAGTTTACTAATTTTTGGATTTAAAAAATCATGTTGTGTGTTATCACTCAGAATTTTCCCTAGAAGTTATATATATATTAGATAAAAACATCCTTTAGAATTTTGAAAATCATTCGAAGTTGTTTATGGGAGTGTTTTCAAAATTGGTATTCCTCAGTTTTTAACTGAGTTTGACTAGTTCATTAAAATGCACACCTAACCCTCATTCTTGAGTATTTTTTAGCGACCCCAATGACAAATGTTTTTTCTTTTAATTTGGCACATTATTTTATTTTTAGTTTACTAATTTTTGGATTTAAAAAATCATGTTGTGTGTTATCACTCGGAATTTTCCCTAGAAGTGATCAGAAGAAGGAAAAGACCGAGGTAACCACAAACCAATCCTTTAAGTATAGGCTCTAGCCAACCTATGACTCAGAGAGGGCTCTCTCTATATTATTTAGCCTTGTTTGCAAGGATTTTAGGATAGTTCTTAAAGTTCAGGGGGTTTTGGATTTGTATTGAAGGTTGGATGATAGAATCCTTAAAACAGATGGATAGAATGAAGTCTCTGGACCATTGGGCTATGGATTTAAAGATGGACAGCATAACTGGAATTAACTCATTAAAGGGAGTGTTCAAAGGGAAAGCTAGCAGAGTGAAGTATAGGTCTTTAGGTCGAATGGGTGAAATGATATTAACCAGGGTGAGAGAGAGAATTTAAGAGTTCTCAAACCGGGATTAAAATGAGGAACAAAGGATAATCATGAGCAAAGGTCAATTAAGAATCCTTTACTATAGATCAGAGGGAAACTACCTAAACTAAGGAGAAATGAGCAATTCCTCAACTCAGATAATTAGTAGAAAACATTAAAATACATTATAGTTAAAACAAAGTGCAATGAAGCATATTCTGATACATCGTTCCATATTATAGCATTCAGATTTTAGATATATTAAATATTGTGGAAAACTTTTAAAGAAAAACAACAAAACGAGAAAATACTTGTCTGCACTTTTCACTTTACACATGAATCTTGTGAAATGTCTTGGCTTTATTCATTAGTCCAGCTTGCTGGTCGAAACAGTGATATAATACCTTACAGTCTTTGATCAAGAAAATCTATAGAAATGTCTAAGAATCCACACTACATACTTTGAATTGTGAAGTATTTATACAAAAAATTATTACAAAATATATCAAAACAAACTTGAGATTTATTCTAGGAAATACAAATATCTTCTTACAAGAAGATAAAGACAGCTAATGAACTGCTTCATGCTATCCCTTTTTATTTGGTACTGCTAACTTTTATGGTTGAGTTTGTAGCCCTTTATGTTGGCTTGTAGTTGTGATCTTTCACGCTGGAATATTCTTCAATTTTTATCTTTTGCCTGATACTCTTTGACCCTGATACTCTTTGACCATGCTGCGCTGTTTTCATTTATTTACTTGGCTACTTTCACTTTTACTGTGTAGAACCTTTTTTCTGTAAATTTATCACAGTAAATTAGTCATTGTCTCCCACCATTCCTCATCAGGTAATTTAACATTCATCATCCTCCTGTAGATCTCATCGGCTTCAATATACTTGGCGAAACTAGGCTTGGTGAGGAATAAATGTTTTATCTCATGCTCAAGGAAGAACAAGTTCTCAAATGTGTTGTACAAAAATTTGCCTATTTGCAGTGCCTTTATGGATGAAGTTCTTGCTTCTTCCCTGGCCAACTGTTTGAGTCTATTATCATAGTCCAGCTGTGTCATGAGTTTATCATTAATAACTAATGTATTGGGTAGACCTCTCTCCCTTAAATTTTGGAATTTAGCCATGAACCTATCAATGGCTATCTGCATGGTGTGGCACTTTTCTTTTAAGTTAGGCATAAAGTTCCGTTTGGAAACGACCTTCCTTATTTCCAAAATGGTCTCAGTTTTATCTTCTATATTCAGTTCTTGGAGCTCATAACTATTTTTGTTGTTGAGGAAGTGGATGAGCCTATTTGCATCCTCGGGCATGTCTTCTAATTCTTCTTTGACCTTTTGGATAGCTTCTATAACTATCTTTACTAACTCAGTCTGCTCAAAAATAACATGAATTGATGGCCAAATATCCTTGACGGAGCCAATGATATTGGCCCACAACATTTCCTTGTTTTTCCCAAGGGGTTTTTCCATTCTTAAGTCTTTCTCTAGGATTTTGATCCTTTCACCTATTCTTTGGGCCTTTTGTGCTTCTTCATTTTGCTTAAGTTGGGCAAGTTTATAGTCAGTTTCCGAACATGCCACTTTTTCTCTCAATATGCACATTTCTATAGCCTGGATAGACATCTATTCCATGGCTTTTACTAATTCTGATGTTTTCTCTCCTGATGCACCTATTGTTGTCGACTCTGCTGTGACTAGCAATGTTGTGGTCGGTGGCGCTGTAGGTACCAATGAAGTTTCCAGTGTAGAAGGGACTATTGTGGATACTGTAGGGATGACATCATTGGAAGTTGTGGCCATATCACTTTGCTTCAATTGAATTAAAGCGTTCAACTCCTTTTTTGTCTCCTTTAATTTATCATTCAGATTTAGGACCAAGTCCATCAACTCCTCATTTCTGGTTTGGCCCTCTACGACTTCTAGAGTTTGAGGATGTTGTAGCTGGGGTATTTTTAATTGCCTCTTAAGTGTAGCAATATCATCTTTTTTCTTTTTTATAAGCTGCTTTGTAGCTTTTATATCCTTGGGATCATGTCCCAATTTAATCACTAAGTCCTCTAAAGACTTGATCCTTGTATCCTTGGCCTATGAGGAGGCCTTCTCTAACTGAAATTGTGTAGAAATGTTGTTCACAGAGTTCTGTAGCCGATGAGTAGCTATGGCTTTACTTATCAAGGTGGGGTATATCATCTCTCCAACATGTTTGCGCAGTTCAATCTGGTCTATGAGATGAATATCCCTCGCCAACACCTCAAAATCAACCTTTTTGAAGTCAAATGTTGCCTTGGGCTACTGAGCTATAGGTTTGATGAAAGACATTTACAACTTCCCCTCTTTAATGTGAAAGGCTGACATTAGCCTTATTTGATTGGTAGGAGTGAGTTTTAGGTATTGACCATATAATTGGGCCTTAAGCCTCTCATTTCTAGTTCCTTGTATCTTTCCTTTATGTCCTGGTCTCTGTCGGCAAGCCTGCTAAATGAACACACTTCCACGCTAACCTGCCTTTCCAACATTTGAGTCTGTGATGTGGAAGGCTCTTGCATGCCATCAGATGGATTGATAGGCATGCTTTTGTTTAACTCTGTGTTGGTAACCTGTGCTAATTCCTCTATGTATTCTTGTTCAGAGGGCGGATTGAGCCTTTGCCTCTTGCTTGTTTCCTTTTGCAAATTTGAGGTATCCATCCCTTAAGTGGAAGCATTCTCTCTATTTCTTTTTGGGGTTTTCTCCTCATTTGGAGGAATTTACCTGATTAGAGGGGTGCTCATGGCTCTTTCTTGCTCTTCCAGTACCTGCAGGAAAGAGTTGTCATCAAGCTACTTTTCCAAATCAATCAGGGCATTTTCTACATCTACTGTCGTGTTGCCTCTATCTACTAGAGTACCTTCCACCCATTCTGTTTGATTGGCATATGCCTCAACTTCTGGTATGTGGTGGTGGATGAAAGTTCCTAGCTTAAACTTTTTCCTTTTCTTGGTAATGAATTCCAAAGGGTCATATCTCCATACAAAACTCCTTTGGAAATTCATTCTTTGTAGGATTTGGTCTACCTCTTTCCATGCTTCTCTGGAATTGCATATGAAGGGACCTAATGATCTTTGATTTTGAAATAGGCCTTCTTCTTGGCATTGACGAAAATGACTTCATCTACATTGATTATTTGTCTGTAATACTCTAAGGCAAACAACCTCATGGGGAGGTATCTTGGAAACTTACATGGTGCAAGCATGAAACCATATATTCTGATTTCTGTGTGGTTTTGATAAAGGTACTAGTCACCCACTTTGGTCTGCTTTGAAAGCTAGAGAACTCTCTTTATTTCTGGGCTTAACCTAGGTGGAGGATTCCCATTGAGCATAGTCATGATAGGATGCACAAAAGAATCTATAAAGTCTGAGTAGGTGTATGGTGATCTAAACTCGTGGAAAAGTGTGGTCCAAAAGATTACAGATCTGGGATGGCACTTGGTGTCAAGCTTTTGGAGAGTGAAGGGAAACTTCTCTGATAGATAATACATAAATAGATGATATAATACAGAGGAGTATTTGAAAACCCTCTCGTTTCCCATTCTTGTGAATTTCTCAGGCATTATATCAACTATGAATGTGGCAAAGTCATATATGGTTGTAGGAGGTTGTCCTGCAGTATATATGGACATGAAAGCAAGGATAATTTCATCAATGTACTCACTTGTGGTATAACCTAAAACACATGATATCATGGCTACAATGTTCTGGCCGCATGGAGAGAAAATGGTTGATACATATGGAGGGGAGTCCTTGGGGATGTGTTTTTCCTCTCTAATGAATGTTTGGAATAACTAGGCCAATTTTGCAGAGCTTAGCTTGGGATACTGGTCCAATAGGTCTCCAATTGAGAGTGGGTTTAGGTTTGGCCCTGGTTGGAACTGCAACATTTCGTTAATGGACTCAGATGTGATGGTGAATAGGACCTTCTGGTCATGAGACATTATGGTTTTGTGACTAGGGATATAGCATGCATAGCACATATGGACAATTTCTGGAAAGATATGAACTTGGGGGAACTGCTATTTGGGAAAGTTTGACTCCCAGAGGCCAATCTCATCAGCATGATTGAGATATTTATCCCTACTTTGACAACGTACTTTGAGCAGGGGCTCTAGGGCAGTGGCATATTTTATTTGGAAGTCCCTGTCAGCCAGGGGAAGGTGGTTAAGGTCCAAATGGGCAATGGTAATGGGTCTAACGTCCATGGCGATGGGGGAAACCATAATTCAGTTCTTATGGATTTGAATTATGCTTTGGGGGTTTCTACAAATTTCTTAGGATTTTAGAGGGTTTTAGGTAAACGGAGGTCTTATAGATGGCTATGGCTCAGAGTGTTAAAATTAAAGTAAAATTTGATATTTTTTACTCAATTAAAAATGTGATGAGGGTGAATTTACTTGGAATTTGACAATGGAGTTCGCATTCCATGGTTAAATACTTGGAATTGGGCGAAATTAACTGTAAATGGTGGTTGATGGTGGCTAAAAAGGTTCGTACGGTTCTGGTACAGACTGATGAATGATCTGGTCTGTCTATGGCGTCTATGGAGCAATGGCAGAGGTCTGTGAGAAAATTTGTTGTTTGTAGGGGTCGCAACGACTTTCTGAGTTCGCAATAGCAAATGCGGAAAAAGAGTGAAAAGAGGGGTAATTGGGCTTATATAGAAAAAACGTTAATTTTGGCAGGTTCATCAATTGATGAATAGTGAGCAGTTTTTTCAATTATATGGGGGAAGCGGTTTGGAGGGCCATCACGCCACTTTTGTGGTGCAGGCGATATTTGGGAGGGGTCATCTGATTCCATTCATCGTTTGACATGTAGCATCGGGGGTTAGGAGGAAAATTTCCTTATCAAGCGGGTAAAGGACAGACATCGGGTGCAACGGTATGATTATGGGTTGTTGGATGTGGGGGAGGGATGATCAACAGTTGTAGGGAGGTGAAGTTGCTTAGCGATTTACATAAAATGGTTTTAGGGGGACCATGGGTCTAATCACCAGTGATATAGGATTAAATTAAAACTTAATCTCATCGAGGGCACTTTAATATAGGATTAAGGACTGAGGGAAGGCTTTTAATATATTTTGTGGGATATGGGGTAGTCATATAGTTTATAAATAGACTAAGGGGTAGGATTGTTTATATAAAGCAGTTAAACATATACGGGCCAATGGGTGTTTCGGGAATTTTATATATTTAATTAAAAATTTGATATGAGGTGAAATGAGCAGAAGGGGTATTGTACTTAGTTATAAAAAATATTATGCGATTTACATACACTTAGTACTTAGGATAAATATATTTAGTGGGTTTTTGCATAAAATATGTTTATCATGCGGTTTTCTTAGGCAAAAAGAATTTGAACGAATTGCAAGGGAATTTAACACATTTCCTTCTTAATTCATCAAGTCGAGGGTCCAGTCCCACCAAAAGTCAAAGAAATGCTTTGAGCCTCTTTGACTTAAAGAACTATAGGTATTAATATTTTATTATGAAAGGGAAATTAGTTTGTTATAGGGGTTAAAATGAATGATTGGAGAATTAATTATTTTGAATTGGTGAACCATTGCTTTTGCCTTTGTGAAATGCTTTTTGTACATAGAAACATATCATGAAGCATAATGGATGTGCTTTTATCAAGTGATCCTTATAATCATGCAACTTTTCTATTACTTACCCATTCACCTACCCTACCATTTTTCTTTCCTTTATTTCGGTGCATTTAGACTAGCAAAACCCTTATCAATATTTTTCTTTTCTTTTACAAAGTAAACTATCTAATTCTAACCTTATATCATCCAAGGGCTTAGATTAAACTGATGAGCTACTTTTATTTACTATACCTATCTAATGATCTGCCAAGATTACACCGTTTGGTCATATTTTATTCACTAATTATAAACGTAAAATTCAAAGCATGAAATAATCAAGATTAAACAGTTTGATTACCATGGATTGTGGCATGAGTGACAAGTTGCACACAATCTTTATTATGCATAAAAGTAAATAGCTGTGGCATTTTGACTTGCACACTTTCATGGTCTCTTTTTGTCTTTTGGGGTCCATATATCTTTCTTTATTTTTGACCTTTTTCACTCTTTTTGTCCTTTGATTATTCTTTTAGGACATACACTCTTTTCATTTTTTAATTTTTTTTTAAATATGGAAAACATTTGCAGAAAGCAAAGGTATGTACAATATTACAAGGCTTTGCTTTAGTCATTCAAAATTATGACTCCTATTGGTATAGGAACCTAACAGTGGCTCCACTTGGGGATGGTATTTTCTAGTGAAATGTTAAGAACTTTGTAGATCAGTAGCCTTTGAATTGTTGTTGATGTTACCTTGCAAAATTTTCCTCTATGTCTCTGCATTATTAATATTTATGACAGCAAATCCTTAAAGCTTAGGGCCTTCTCTTCGATCTTCAACTTCAAAAATCACCATCCAATCCCAACTAGACATTTTAAAATAGAATATGTACAAATGGGAAATGAAAAATTAGTAATTAGGCTCAAAATAATGTTTTATAACTCGACCATTCACTGGCCCACCTTCTACTTCTATACCATCAAGCTCTCTCAGGAAGAAAGCATTATTACCTCTGAAAGCATAAATGACATATGGGCCTTTCCATAGGAAATCAAATTTCCCATGTTTACCTTTGACTTCCCTCCTTGAATCCCACTTTAGCACCTTGCCGCCAAGGCAGAAATCTTCTACCTTGTTTCTTTTATCAAAAATATTTTTAACCCTTTCCTGCACAACTTGAGACCTAATATAGACTTATTCCCTGGTTTGTTGAAGGTGAATTGTTTGGTTGATTCTTCTATGGATACTATTTGGTTCAACCTACATTTATTGAAGTAACTTCATCATTGGTGTTCCCAAGGAAGATGGAAAAAAAGCTTCCATCCCAGAAACTAGTTGATAGGGAGAAGTACCAATTGATTTCTTAGTGGTTAGTCTGTCTGCCCATAGGGCATTGACTAGCTTCTTATTCCATATTTTCTTATTATCCTCTAACAATTTTTGATGATGTTTACCAAGATTTTGTTTAAGGATTATGCCAGTCCATTTCCTTGAGGATAATACATTGTGGAATGGGTCAGGGTTATATGATACTTATTGCATAAATCTATCATTCTTTTGGATTTAAAGGTTGTTGCATTATCAGTAATGAGCTTAGTTAGGCATCCAAATCTTGATAGAATATTGGTTTGAAGGAAGGTTATGATAACAGTGTCAATGGCTTGCCTTGAAGGTATGGTCTCTATCCATTTTTTGAAATAGTTTGTGGCTGTGAGGATCCATTTGTGTTGGGCAGAGGAGGGTGGGTGAATTTCACCAATGAAGTCTAAGCCCCATTGTTGAAAAGGTATTTTAGCATAGACTGGCTTGAGGGGTAAAGGTAAATATTTTTCTTTCCCTCAAAAATTTGACATTTGTGATAGGAGGTAACGTACTTCTTGACATCAGAAAACAAAGTAGGCCAGTAGAAACCAGCTCTAAGAATTTTATCTGCAGTGTTTTTCCAGTAAAGGTGTCCTCCACAGTCACTTGCATGAAACTCTTACAATACTCTGTGAGATTCATCTTTTAATATGAAATTTAGAAGAATACCTTCATGATCTCTCCAAAACAAAGCATTGTCTAATATACAAAATTTTAAGGATTTCATATTCAAAAACCTACTTTTAGTTATAGATAATTCGAGAGGAGCTTGTAAGTTTTGTAAAACATAAATAATATCAACATACCATGGTGATTCAATAAAGTCCTTGCTTATTAGTGGAGTTACCATCTACTCTCCATCATCTATTGCTGCAATAAAGTTTATATCCAAGGCCTAATAGTTCGATTCAGCCATGAGTTTGGCTAAACCTTGGCCCTTGATTAACTTATTAGGTTTAATTTCTATGTCATATTCTAAAATAGTAGCAATCCACTTTTCTTTCTTTCCAACTCGACCTTCCTGAGTTAAGGTGTCTTTGACTACTGAATTAGGAACGCAGGCCACTATATGGGAATATAAGATGTATACCCTAAAATCCTTGATGGCTTTGACCAAAGAAAATGCTTGTTTTTCCATTATGTTATATTTCAAAGGGGCATCTCTCAAGGATTTGCTAAAGAAAAAAAATCGGTTGTTCATAGCCCTGGTTATTTTTCTGCAGTAGAACTGTAGCAATTGTGTGCTCGGAAGTAAAGGAAAATAAGATGAAATCCCTGTCAAATTTTGGACTGATTAACACTAGTGTTTTAGTTAAGGCTAGTTTAATTTGTTCAAATGATTTCTTAGCCTCAACGGTCCATTTTATGGTCGAATATTTTTTCAGCATATTTTTTAGTGATCTAATTAACTCTGCAAAATTAGAAATAAATCTTCTAAGAAAATTGATTTTCCCTAAGAAAGCTTGCAATTCTCTAATGTTCCTGGGATGTTGTATCTATGAGATGGATTCTATTCTTGCAGGGTCTATTTGGATACCATCTTTTGAAATTATATGACCCAATAACTTTCCTTCTTCTAACCCAAACAAGGACTTCTTGGGGTTCAAGGAAATTCCATATTTTCTGCATTTAATAAAGACTTGCCTCAGATGATCCAAATGTTGATTGTCAAATTTTGAGAATACAATAATGTCATCAAGATATATCACAAGGAAATCATGAATTTATTTTGCAAAGGCTATATCCATAGCCCTCTAGAAAGTGGCTCCTGCATTCATTAGTCCAAAAGGCATTTTCACATACATGAATGTGCCCCAAGGAGTAGTAAAGGTATTTTTGGCTTGGTCATCAGGATGAACTAAGATCTGATTGTAACCAGAAAACCCATCCAATAATGAGATTCTGGTTGCTCCAACTACTCTCTATAAAATGTGGTCCATTTTGGGGAGAGGGTAATTGTTTTTTATTGACACTTTGTTGAGATTTCTGAGATCCACACAAAGTCTGATCTCACTAGTTTTCTTCCTAGTTGGCACCAATTTTGAGACCTAATCAAAGAACCTGATTGGTGCAATTATTTTAGCATCATACATCCTCTGAATTTCCTTTTCAATTGAAGGTAATAAGATAGGATTAATCCTTCTAAGTTTTTGTCTGAAATGCTTTTGATTTTCTTTAATAGGAATGGTGTGTTGTATGATGTTGGTGTCATAGATTCTGAGGTCCTCATAACTCCAAGCGAAGACATCTTGAAATTATTTTAACAATTCAATGTATTTTACTTTTTCAGTGGGAGGTAATGATTTTGAAAGTTTGATCAATTTTAGATTTTCATTAATGCCTATATTACATTCCTCTATATCAGACCTTGTTGGTTCCATTTTATGTTTCCTAGGAACATCATTTGAATCGAATAAATATTCAAAGGGGTTAATCCCTTAGGTAAGAAATTATCTTTGAGATTAATTAATTTAGTGTCTTCGTTAATTATTTCATCAATCTCCATTTTCTCTAGGTTTTCTACATCTGAATTAGTAAATTTAGTTGGGTTAAATCTATCTAGTTCATCACCTTCTATCTAATTTAGTTATATCTCATCTTTAATGTTAGGATCTATGGATGTATTAGTATCTATGTTATTATTTGCAAACTCTTCTTCTAAATTTAAAAAATTATTTATCTGTTTATCATTAGAAAATACTTGCCAATTCTTCAAATTATCTGGAATTGCAGGTTTGTGCCTAACTTCAGCAGTGTATTGATGGTTGGGTTGGAAGGATAATCTACAAGTGCTGGCAAACATTGCTAAACTATGGGCTTGCATATTGTGTTTTTTGGGGATTAAAACAAGCTTAGTTTCTAAGAAAGTGTTCAGTATTTCTACAATAGTTCCTCTATAACAACTTAATCTAGGGTCCTTTGTCATATATATAGCATCAATCTGCTTTATAACTAGTTCAGAGTCTCCCATGACATAAACTCTTTTAGCTCCTAGATTCCTAACTAATTTAAGACCTAAAATTAGTGCTTCATACTCGGCCATATTGTTGTACATTTAAAACTCAGTCTGTATGCATGGCCTTCTGAATGATTATTCTCCAGATTATATATCCAAACTCTTGCTCATGCTCCAAAATTATTTACTGACCCATCAAATTCAAGATGCCATAATATCTCATGCTCATAATTTTTATCATCTGGTGCAACAAACGTTTCCTCATTTAAATAAATTTGGCCACCTTGTTTATTGGAAAGTTCTAAAGTTTGGTTAGTTTAATTTTGAATAGAAACTACAATTTCTTTTGGTTCTGTATCAATACTATCTAAAAGAGTTTCTTGTGTTTGATCAGTATTATATAGGATAAAGGAATCAATGTCTGAATGTTCAGAGTAGATAGGAAAGTTTTGAGGCTGATCCTGGCTACTTACAATTTGTTTCATTAAAGTTTCTCGTTACAGCTTCTTAGGTTGTCCAAAAATAGAGATTGTTGCATATGACATATCAAGTTGTAAAGATCCCTGAAGTTTGGCTCTCCATGATCTAGATAAAAGCATGCAATACTTTGGTGGGATGTCAGCAACCACAATATCCATAAGGATAATTTTGGAAAGATATTGAACTAAGGTAACACACACGTCTTTAACCAATCCTAGACACTTTACTTGACTTGAGTCAAATGAGAATAAGTCCTTGTAAGGCCTTGTAATATCTAGGTTTAATTTCTTCATTATGAATTTTGGCATTAAGTTGTGGGAGGCCCCAAAATCCAACATTTCATTGTGTAGAATTTTGTCATGGATGCTAAGGCTAATGTAGAAAGGTGGTACTCCTCCTTCTAGTGGTTTCCCATTAACATCTGGACCAAATATAAGTTCTGATTGGTCATCAAACAAGTTTATAGAATCCTCATTTTTAGAAAAGTTTAAGGTCTGTTTTATCTGTATCTTGTAGGTTTCATTCTTGATTACTTCTGTTAAAGGAACTTAAATATTTAGCTTAGCCACCTCTACTCCTAGATTGAATGGAAAAGGGGCTTCTTGTGTTTGAGCATTTTGAATTTTCACAACAGGGATTTGAGTAGGATGGTCTTCTTTTCCTTTATTGGAGACCTCTTTGTGTAGGTTTTCAAATCTGGTGTTTTGAGGTTTATCCACTGGTTCTTTACGGGGAATTGAAGTGGATGGTTGATCATCAGAAGGTTGGTTAGGGGTTATATCTACGATGGTGGGGCCAGAAGGATTCTGGTTTTGTCTAGGAAGAATCTGGAGGATTTTAGAAACCGGGGGTTCTTTGATTTTCTTGGGTTGATTTGGCACTGCTCTCTCAGTTTGGTCAAGGATATTAGAGTTCTTTTTACTCCTTAGATTATACTATTTATGCACTTCAAAGATGGCAGAATCATAACCTTGTTTATAATCAAATGACTCTCTAGATTGGAATTGCAATTGTTGCATCATATGCAATTCCTAATCATCTTGGGTAAGAAAAACAATATCTTCATCATCTAATCCCATCAGGTTAATCTATGTGTCTTGCTCTGGGTCTTTAGAATGGGATGTTTCTGCATAATTTTCTTGAAAAGGAGGCCTAATATTCTGATTAGGCCTTTTTTTCCAGTGTTTTGGTTTTTTATAAAGTTCGGGTTTCTAACTAGAGGTGCTTGTTGATTATCCCATTGGGGTTTTCTTTCTATGTTATCTATTCTATCCATTACTCTCTCCATAATTTTGGCTAAACTATCTATTTTAATGTCATATGGTGAAGCTTCATCTTTAGCAGTTTCTCTCTTTTCATTTCTAACTCTATCTCTTTTAGCTAACAAATTAGCTTCAACACTAACAGCTACACTTTGCATTTCTTCTAATGTAGGGGCGGTTTCTTTCCCTAAGTTGGAATGCCATATCTGTATCAAAACCACCAAGGAACTTTATTAAGGCCAAGTCAGGTGGGGGTCTAATATTAACTGGGATTGCGTTATATATATTGTTAAATCTAGTGCAATAATCTTGAATAGTTTCATTAGGTCCCCTTCTAATATTTTCATATTCTCAAAGGATTTGTAGGGGAATTTTCTTATTTTCCCATCTATTCAAAAATTGCTGATGAAATGCTTCTAAACTATCAATACTATTATAAGGAAATGTTCTAAACCATTTCCGAAGATCACCAGCTAAAGTCTAAGGAAATAGTCTCATTTGAACATCCACAATATCAATTTCATGTAATTCAAAGTAATATGTCATCTTATTGACATGGTGTTGTGCAGTGTAGTGTTTGGTGCCATCAAATTGAATGATTTTGATTAGGTAGTCTGCTAGCATAGCACCAAGTGGGATAGGTAAAAAAAAACGGAGCATATCTATTTGCCATGGTTGTAGGCTGGGAGGGATTAAGATGTGGATGAAGAATGGATAAAGAACCAGGACTAGTAGGTGGTATATTGGATATAATAGGTTGGTGATGAAGAGTAGGTAAAAATGGTGGTGGAGAATGGACTTCATAAGTTGAAGGGAATAATGGTGAACTTAAAGTCGTGGACAATTGTTCAGAAAGCTCAGAGATCTTAGTAGTAATAAGGGATGATTGTGGAGAATTTAGAATGTATCAATTGACTGGTTGGCTTTTTGGACTTCAAGGTCTACAATGAAATCAGGGTCTAGAACAGTATCGTATATTTCACTTTCAGACTTTGATTTAAATAATGAAAAATCAAATTTCTCATCAAAGGGAAGATCTTCTAAAAACAACCACTCATCAAGACATGAAATAGCTTTAATCAATGATGGGTGACTAGCTGAACTTTCTTCTTTTTTAGATTTTCTTGAAAACAAGTTGGGATTATCAACTACTCGGGCAGGGTTTGGATCTGGCCTCCTTAGCCCTAGTATAATGAGTTCTCCTTGAAGCCATAATTTCAAAAGTTTTCTAATTGTTTTCTTTTGTGAGATTTTTAAAAATAACTTCCAAGAAATTACTTTAAGAGGCTCAAAACACAAATCTAAAAGTTTCTTAAAGAGTTATTAGGACTGAGGGTTTGAGTCCCCAGTATGATCGCCACTATGTTATCACTCACAATTTTCCCTAGAAGTTATCAAAAGAAGGAAAATACATAGGTAACCACAAACCAATCTTTTAAGTATAGGCTCTAGCCAACCTATGACTTAGAGAACGCTCTCTCTTATGATTTAGCTTTGTTTTCTAGGATTTTAGGCCAGTTTTTAAAGTTCAGGGGGTTTTGGATTTGTATTGAAGGTTGGATGGTGGAATCCTTAAAACAGATGGATATAATGAAGTCTTTGGACCATTGGGCTATGGAGCCAAAGATGGACAGTAGAACCGGGATTAACTCATTAAAGGGAGTGTTCAAAGGGCAAGCTAGTAGAGTGAAGTACAAGTCTTTAGGTCGAATGGGTGAAATTATCTTAACTAGGGTGAGAAAACATTTAAGAATTCTCAAACCCGGATTAAAATGAGGAAAAAAGGATAATCATGAGAAAATGGAAATTAAGAATCCTTTACTATAGATCAGAGGGAAACTACCTAAACTAAGGAGCAATGAAGAATTCTTTAACTCAGATAATTAGCAGAAAACATTAAAATGCATAATAGTTAAAACAGAGTGCAATGAAGCATATTTTGAGATATCATTCCATATTATAGCATTCAGATTTCAGATACATTAAATATTGTGGAAAACTTTTAAAGAAAAACAAAAACACAAGAGAAAATACTTGTTTGCACTTTTCGCTCTACACATGAATCCTGTGAAATGTCTTGGCTTTATTCATTAATCCAGCTTGCTGGTCCAAATAGTGATATAATACCTTATAGTCTTTGATCAAGAAAATCTATAGAAATGTCTAGGAATCCACACTACATACTTCGAATTGTGAAGTATTTATACACAAAATTATTACAAAATATCTCAAAACAAACTTGAGATTTATTCTAGGAAATACAAATATCTTCTTGCAAGAAGATATAGACAGCTAATGAACTACTTCATGTTGGCCCTTTTTATTTGGTACTGCTGGCTTTTATGGTTGAGTTTGTAGCCTTTTATGCTGGCTTGTAGTTGTGATCTTTAATGCTGGAATCTTCTTCAATTTTTATCTTTCACCTGATACTCTTTGACCCTGATACTCTTTCACCATGCTGCCCTGATTTCATTTGTTTACCTAGTTGCTTTCACTTTTATTGTGTAGTAACATTTTTTGCTGTAAATTTATCACAGTAAATTAGTCATTGTCTCCCATCATTCTACATGAGGTAATTTAACATTCATCATCCTCTTGTAGATCTCATTAGCTTTAGTATACTTGGAAAAATTGGGCTTGGTAAGGAATAAATATTTTATCTCATGCTCAAGGAAGAACAAGTTCTCAAATGTGTTGTACAAAACTTTGCCTACTGGCAGTGCCTTTATGGATGAAGTGCTTGCTTGTTCCTTAGCCAATTGTCTAAGTCTATTATCATAGTCCAACTGTGTCATAATTTTATCATTAATAACTAATGGACTGGGTAGACCTTTCTCCCTCAAAATTTGGAATTTAGCCATGAACCTATCAATGGCTATCTGCATTTTTTGGCACTTTTCTTCTAAGTTAAGCATAAGGTTCCTTTTGGAAAGGACCTTCCTTATTTCCAAAATTATCTCAGTTCTATCTTCTATATTGAGTTCTTGGTGCTCATACCTATTTTTGTTGTTGAGGAAGTGGATGAGTCTATTTGCATCCTCAGGCATGTCTCCTAATTCTTCTTTGACCTTTTGGATAGTTTCTATAGCTATCTTTACTAACTTTGTCTACTCAAAAATAACTTGAATTGATGGCCAAATATCCTTGATGGAGTCAATGATATTGACCCACAACATTTCCTTGGTTTTCCCAAGGGGTTTTTCCAGTGTTAGGTCTTTCTCTAAGATTTTGATCATTTCACTCATTCTTTGGGCCTTTTGTGCTTCTTCCTTTTGCTTAAGCTCGGCAAGTTTATAGTCAGTTTCCAGACTTGCCACTTTTTCTCTCAATATTTTCATTTCTGTAGCTTGGATAGACATCTCTTCCATGGATTTTACTAATTCTATTGCTTTCTCTCCTAATGCACCTATTGTCGTAGACTCTGTTGTGGCTGGCAATGATGTGGCAGGTGGCGTTGTAAGTGCCAATGAAGTTGCCAGTGTAGAAGGGACTATTATGGATACTGTAGGGATGACATATTTGGAATTTGTGTCCATGTCACTTTTCTTCAATTGAATTAAAGCGTCCAACTCCTTTTCTGTCTCCTTTAATTGATCATTCATCTTTAGGACCAAGGCCATCAATTCCTCATTTTTGGTTTGGCCCTCTATGACTTCTAGAGTTTGAAGATGTTGTAGTTGGGGTATTTTTAATTGCATCTTAAGTGCAGCAAGATCATATTTTTTATTTTTTATAAGTTTTTGTGTAGCTTTTATATCTTTTGGATCGTGTCCCAATTTAATCACTAAGTCCTCTAAGGACTTGATCCTTGTATCCTTGGCCTATGGGGAGGCCTTCTCTAATTGAAATTGTGCAGAAATGTTGTTCAAAGAGTTTTGTAGCTGATGAGCAGCTATGGATTTACCTGTCAGGGTGGAGTATATCATCTCTCCGGCCTGTTTGTGCAGTTCAATCTAGTCTATGGGATGAATATCCCTGGCCAACACTTCAAAGCCAACCTTTTTGAAATAAGATGTTGTCTTGGGATACTAAGTTGTAGGTTTGATGAAAGACATCTGCATCTCCCTCTCTATTTATTTTTGGGATTTTCTCCTCATTCTGAGGAGTTTTCCTGTTTGGAGGGGTGCTCATGGCTCTTTCTTACTCTTCTGGTACCTGCAGGAAAGATTTTTCATCAAGCTACTTTTCCAAATCAATCATGGCATTTTCTACATCTATTGTGGTGCTGCAACTATCTACTAGAGTACCTTCCACCCATTCTGTTTAATTGGCATATGCCTCTATTTCTGGTATGGGCTGGTGGATGAAAGGTCCTAGATTGACCTTTTTCCTTTTCTTGGTAATGAATTCCAAAGGGTCATATCTCCATACAAAACTCCTTTGGAACTTCATTCTTTGTAGGATTTGGTCTACCTCTTTCGCTGCCTCTCTAGAACTACATATGAAGGGACCTAATTGATATTTGATTTTGAAATAGGCCTTCGTCTTGGCATTGACGAAAATGACTTCATCTACATTGATGATTTGTCTATAATACTCTAAGGCAAACAACCTCATGGGGAGGTATCTTAAAAACTTATATGGTGCAAGCATACAACCATATATTCTAATTTCTATGTGGTTTTGATAAAAGTACCAGTCACCCACTTTGGTCTACTTTGAAGGCTAGAGGACTCTATTTATTTTTGGGCTTATCCTAGGTGGAGGATTCCCAGTGAGAATAGTCATGATAGGATGCACAAAATAATCTATAAAGTCTGAGTAGGTATATGGTGATATAAACTCATGGAAAAGTGTGGTCCAAAATATTACAGATCTAGGATGGCCCTTGGTGTCAAGCTTTTGGAGAGTGAAGGGAAACTTCTCTGATAGATAATACAAAAATAGATGGTATAATACAGAGCAGTATTTGAACACCCTCTCATTTCCCATTCTTGTGAATTTCTCATGCATTCTATCAGCTATGAATGTGGAAAAGTCATATATGGTTGCAGGAGGTTGTCATGCAGTATAGATGGACATGAAAGCAAGGATAATTTCATCAATGTACTCACTTGTGGTATAACCTAAAACACATGATATCATGGCTACAATGTTCTGGCCCCATGGAGAGAAAATGGTTGATACATATGGAGGGGAGTCCTTGGGGATGGGTTTTTCCTCTCTAATGAATTTTTGGAATAACTAGGCCAATTTTGCAGAGCTTAGCTTGGGATACTGGTCTAATAGGTCTCCAACTGAGAGTGGGTTTAGGTTTTGCCCTGGTTGGAACTGCAACATTTCATTAATGGACTTAGATATTATGGTGAATAAGACCTTATGGTCATGAGACACTATGGTTCCGTGGCTGGGGACGTAGCATGCATAGCACATATGGACAATTTATGGAAAGATATGAACTTGAAGGAACTAGTATTTGGGAAAATTTGACTCCTGAAGGCCAATCTCATCAACATGGTTGAGGTATTTGTCCCTACTTCGACAATGTACTTTGAGCAGGGGCTCTAGGGTAGTGGTATCTTTTATTTGGAAATCCCTATCAGCCAGGGGAAGGTGGTTAAGGTCCAAATGGGGAGTTGTAATGGGTCTAATGTCTATGGTGATAGGGGCAACCATAATGCAGTTCTTGTGGATTTGAATTATGCTTTAGGGGTTTCTACAAAGGTTCTTGGGACTTTTACATGGTTTTAGGTAAATGGAGGTCTTGCAGATGGTTATGGCTCAGAGTGTTAAAATTAAAATAAAATTTTATATTTTTTACTCAATTAACAGTGTTATGAGGGTGGATTTACTTGGAATTTGACAATGGATTTGGTATTCCATGGTTAAATATTTGGAATTAGATGAAATTAACTATAAATGGTGGTTGATGGCAGCTACAGAGGTTCGTAAGTTTCTGGTATGGACTGATGAATGAGTTGGGCTTTCTGCGGCGTCTATGAAGCAATGGCGGAGGTCTATGAGAAAATTGGTTATTTGCAAGGGTCGCAACGGCTTTCTAAGTTCTCAATAGCGAATGCGCGAAAAGATTGAAAAGAAGGGTAATTGGGCTTATATAGAAAAAACGTTAATTTTTGTGGGTTCTATTAGAGTCGGTCTTGTTAGTCCTCCGTCAGAGATCAAAAATCTTTCTGCATCTCATATTTAGGTGTCTCGCTCCATTCACTCAGCTGCATTCCTCTAGGGGCATGCCATAATCTAACGGAAGGACCTGGTCACTCATTTATCCCTTATGCCATGTCCTGTTGGCTCAGCTCTGTTTATTAAAGTTCATTAAGCCGGTCTTGAAATCATTTATAGTCTTGTTTTTATCGCTTGATAAGCAAAGAGTCAACTTGCTCATTAGGTCTAAGGTCTGCAAATTGTTGTTCTCAAAGTGCTTCAATAATACTTGCAGGCCAGAGGAAGGCTCAATAATTCACTCAAATAATGTTTCTGAGCAAGAAAAGATGAATTTTGGAAATCTGAGCATGGTTTCTATCCACACTAGGGCATGGAAGAAAAACCTCCTTCACTTTTTACACAGGTGTCATGGTTTTAGAGAAATGTCAAAAATACAATTGCCTCAGGAGAATTGATGCACCTCTAAAATGACCTTGGGAAAATCAATTTTACTCCTAGCTTGGTTAGCCAAATGACTTTCTTGATGCATAAAATGATAACTAGACACAAAGAGCTTTCCAATGCACTATCATGAGCTCAATTTGGAGTTTAGGAACACCTTCAAAAGTTGACTGCAACAACACTCTGCCTTGAGGCAGCCTCATTGAGCACATTTTGAACAGTCTTGTTAGATTTAATTTTTGACAGAGCAAATGAACTCCAAATTGAACAATTCTAGTTGGGTTGGAAAGCAGACTCAAAGACCTTTCCAAAGAGCTATCCTGCACCCAATTTGGACATAGGAAAGGCTTCCAAAAGTTGTATGGAAAAGGGCGTGGCACACTGGGAAGGCGCAGCGCACTAGGAGAAAATTTCCAGTGTAAATTTACACTGGCGCGGCGCACTGGGGAGGCGCGGTGCACTGGGCTAAAAGGCTTGAAATTAATTGAAATATTCCTCCAAATTGAAAATTCTTAATTCCACAAGTAGGTAGAGCCTCCATTTTTGTGTTTCATCTAAGTTTGTGCTAGGGTATGGTGGTTTGTGGATGCTAATGATTGAAACAAAAATTCAACCCTTTCATTTTGAAGCTGCTGCCTAGGGTTTCAAAACTTGTTCGCCACCAAGGTTACTCTTTTCCATTATTTCTCTTGTCCTTAATTCCCTTTTTTCCTTGACTCCATTGTTCCCCATCCCTTAAAGTTACTAAACCCCTATCCTAAATTCCCTTTCCCAAAACTTTCAAAGGTGAAACCCTAAACCCTATCCCACACATAAAACCCCTCACAACCCTCCTATATTTCCCAAACAAATATCTCCCAATAGTCCCTAATCCCTCACTATTTTTCCCTCCCCTTATTGTCCCTCATGTCATTATTTTCTCTTGGTGACAAAGGTCAAGCACATCATCGAAGGCATTACAAGACAGTGTGATATATCAACACCTGTTTGTCCAAGACAGTTTCTCCGCCAGCAGACATGACATCTGATCCGTCATATGATCATGAAGAAGAGACACACAGTGATTCACCAATAGAGGTACATGCACCCAGGAGGCGTCATAGAGGTGGCAAAACATCCGTGAAGACCAGCAGGCTGCTCAACAAAGCATAAATGAAAGGACACCCATTCAGCAGGAGATAGAGGCTAATCAAGAGAATTGGCTCGAGAGGATCAACATCCACTTAGAGGAGCTATTGGTGAAATCAAACAAGGACAAGTACATGCTCAGGCACATGAAAAACCATTATTGGGCACACAACCATGTTTGCAAGGCACGAATAAGGAATTTAAAGGCAAAACTAAAGAAGGCAATAAGGAAGCAAAAGAGGCACAAAGAACATGATCGACTCTGGATATTGGCTGAGGCAATCCTTGGCCCACCATGGCTCTTGATGAAGAAGCTCCAGCCCAAATTTCAAGAAATTTGCGGCATTTTTTGCATTTTGAAATTTTTTACACTAAAAAACAGGGTTTTTCTCCCTGTGCATTGCGCCACGTGGCACGCGCTTATGATAGGTAGCTCTAAATTGCAAAAAATTTATATGTTTCGATTTGGCATGAAAAATCATGACTTTTGATGCATGGACAATAAGTTTGGGCAAGTTTTGAGTCCTCAGGAGGTCAAAAACACTCAAAAGATGACCTCTCTGCCCCTATTTTGACACATAGGAAGCAGTCTTGGGAGATTGAAGTTATGGAGGGGAAATGAGCACCAAATTCAGAAATTCCACTTGTGTTGGAAAGTATACAGGTAGGGCTTTCGAACAAGCATACTTGCGAGCAATTTGTACTTCAATAAGTGCCTGAAAACCAGATCCAAAGTGGCGTAATGCATACAATTTTGGGTGCAATGCACAGAGACCCAAAGGCCAAAATCACTTCCGCTCCGCGAAATTTCGATTTGCAATTTTCTCCAAGTGGGCCTGTTCATTTAAAATACATTTTTCCTAGCATCAAAGGCAAATTTAAAAAACATTTTCATGAAAGGTTTGCTTCTATCCAAGTGGCAAAAGGAAGGCGAGCAGTCACCCAGAAGATCTGCGCTCAGGTTTACTTTGTTTTAATTGGTCATCATAGTAACTGAATGTAACTGCTGATGGTTGGCTTTTCATTTCCTAGGTTGATCGACTTTCTCATAGAAAAACTTATTTATTGTATTGAGAGTCATTTGGTAGGGGGTAGGTTGGAATTTCTGGGAGCAGTGTGGAGGAAAAACCCAGCAATTGCATTGTACAGTTTTGGTAGAGATTTTAATGAAATGATATAGCTCTGATTCAGAAGACTCATGTGGTGTGAGTTTAGCAATTTGTTTCTTCTTTCTGTTTCATATGTAACTTGTAATGTTTTTCAATTCATTCATATTTCATTTCCAGTTGAATGCTTTTTAAGTATGAGAGGCAGAATCGAGTTAGTTGCTCTACCTTGGGAAAGCATTCATGTTCTATGTTCCTCTTCTGTCTGAAAAGGATTCATCACCTATGCCCTTTTCAGCTTCTCATACAGTCTTTCCACTCCATATTATTCAAATTTGATTGCTAAACTTACTGCCTATCATGCCTCAAGAAACAATCTGTGTCTTTGATTTAATTTCTCAGCTCATGCTATCCTTTGTCTCCATATAGCCCAGAAAACTCATTCATTCATTAAAATACCTCTTTCATATCTGTTTACTAGCCTAAAATCAATTTCCTATTTCGGTCATCTCCATCCCCATTGATTTTCTCTCACTGAGCGTGACCCGGAGAGAGCCCTCTCCTGTTCTGGTGGGGCTAGCTACCAGACTGAGCGTGGTTTGTGGTTACCCTGAATTTTGCCTTCCTTCAGCCTAAGGCAGATTTAGGCTCTAACATAGTGGTGACTCCACTGGGGAAGAAAATGGTTTGCTTAAATATTGTTTTTCCCCAGTACATATCTCAAGTTCATAGCTGATTGTTAATGGTGAACATCGATCAAAGATAAGAAGGATGAAATCATTCACATGGCGACTCCATTCACTGAAAGAATCTAGCAATCAATCCTTCATGGTGACTCCACTGTAGAGAGATCAATAGCTTTAAGGTTTTCAAGATGGATCGGGTTGCAAGAAGATACACTCCCATGAGCCGAGATCACATCCCAGGTTTTCTGAATAAAATTCCCAAGGTGGATTGGCTTCAAAATTTTCCTATGTTCAGAAATGTAGAAGGTAATGATGCTGCTCTTCATCTGGTGAAATTTCACATTCATGTGCATAAACTAAAGATCAATTTTCCTGAAGATTGTTTGATGAAAATGTTTATGGCTACTTTGGAAGACGAAGCCCGATATTGGTATGAAAGTTTGCCACCTGCTTCTATTCATTGTTTAAAAGATTTTCATACTATATTCTTTGAAAGGTATAAAGAATCGTATCCATGCTTCGCTTTGGTTCAGGACTGTTGTAGCCATGTTCATAGTTTTATTGAAGATCTTGAGAATTTTTATGGGTGTGATGACTTAATGGATGGAGAAATCATGGAAGCATTGTATGAAAAACCATTTCAGCAGCATAAAGACGATCATGAAAATTTGCAGCAGAATCAAGATTGTAGTACGGTGGAAGATGAAGGAATTTTGGATCTTGACAGTCAACAAGAATTACATGAAATGGATCAGCAATCTGAGGAAAATTTGTACACTCTTTCACTTGAAAATATTGAAGAAAATCATTGTTCGTACAAGATAAAATGAAAAGAATTATCTCCTTTGTCTGAAAATGAAATAGATCAACTCTTAAACAATCATGTTCTAGCTCAAGTTAACACAGATCTACCATGTGCACATGGTCAGGAAGGTGAGGGTGGAACTTCTTCCTCTTTTGAAAAGGATGACAGTTCTGTAAGTAGCTTCATAGATTAGTAGGTTGAAGAGGTCTATATGGCTGAAAGTGACGAAAGAAAAAGCATCATTTCAGATCTATCCATAGAAGAAGACAACATGCGGAGAAATCAAGTTTCAAATTCAGAATGTGATAATGTTAAGACAGCCATTTCAGATGTAGATTCAGATTGTGATGACCAAGAAAACCTTGTACTAAGTCCCATGAAAGAGAATTCTGCTGTTAAAATCACCTGGAATGAAGAAAACAGAGTTATGAATCCAAATGTTCTCATGTCATCAGAACAAAGCCTTCATAAAGAGATAATCCAATCAGTTCATGAACAACAAGATGAGAATTTTGTTCAAGTAGAAAAGTTTATCTTCAAGAATCATTTGAAGTTTCTTTTCTCATGATTGATGAATGCAAAGACAATCTGGCTGTCATATCATATGAAGATGATCTACAATATATTCAGACTTCAAAAGATCAGACCATTCAGGATTCCCTTTTAGATTCCTCTTCATATGTCTCATGTTTTGAAATGTTCTTTGAAGAGGAAATCTGCCCATCCACTTGTTCATAAAATTTTGAGGACTAGGACCATACTTTTTCTGAAGTACATTATGAAGGAAGATCAGAGTCAAAAGAAAAAGACATCGTGTTTCCTCAGCAGGAGGTATATCTTCATGTTTTTCAAGATCCTCTGGCAAATCTGTTGCAGTCAGCAGTGAAGGTGATTATTGTAGTATTCAGTGATGAAGGAGATCATGGTCAATTATGTTTTTGTATGCCTAGTTACCAGTATCTGTTGTTGACCAGAAGATCTGATCAGGAGAATCAATCAAGGAGGCATCTACTTGATTGGTTACATTGGAAGACACACTATACATGATTGTACATATTGCATTAGTATGCAGGTGGCTATCATCATAATTTGAAACTCTTGAATCTTGATGGACTGCTGCCATTGAATAAGTTTTGTCAGTTCTTGTTTTAGTTAAGTCAGTCATGAGTCATTTCCTTTTGCATTGAGTCAATTTTTTCAATCATGTTGGTTTCATAATTAAGTCGTTTTAAGTCAAGTTTCATTCAATAAATGCGTCGAAGTCTTGTATTGTTTTTCGAAATAATGACTCCATAGCCCAATGGACGAAGGCACTGTCTAGCTCATCTGTTGTTCTTGGCACCTCCAAGGAGCTACCATCTACCATTGGAGCTAATGTTAGAGTCGGTCTTGTCAGTCCTCCATCAGAGATCAAAACTCTTTGTGCATCTCATTTTTAGGTGTCCCGCTCCATTCACTCATCTGCATTCCGCTAGGGGCATGCCATAATCTGACGGAAGGACCTGGTCACTCATTTATCCCTTATGCCATGTCTTGCTGGCTCAGCGTTGTTTATTAAAGTTGATTAAGACAGTCTTGACATCATTTACAGTCTTGTTTTTATCGCTTGATAAGCAAAGAGTCAACTTGGTCATTAGGTCTAAGGTTTGCAAATTGTTGTTCTCAAAGTGCTTCAATAATACTCGCAGGCTAGAGGAAGGCTCAATAATTCACTCAAATGATGTTTTTTAGCAAGAAAATATGAATTTTGGAAACCTGAGAGAGGTTTTTGTCCACAATATGCCAAGGAAGAAACACCTCCTTCACTTTTTACACAAGTGTCATGGTTTTAGAGAAATGTCAAAAATACAATTGCCTCGGGAGAATTGATGCACCTCTAAAGTGACCATGGGAAAATCAAGTTTTCTGCTAGCTTGGTTAGCCAAATGACTTGCTTGATGAGTAAAATGATAACTACACACAAAGAGATTTCCAATGAGCTATCATGATCTCAATTTAGAGTTGACAAACACCTTCAAAAGTTGACTGCAACGGCACTCTGCCTTGAGGTAGCCTCATTGGGCGCATTTTTACCAATCTTGGGAGATTTGATTTTTGACAGGGAAAATGAACTCCAAATTGAAAAATTCTAGTTGGGTTGGAAAGTAGACTCAAAGAAATTTCCAATGAGATATCCTGCACCCAATTTGGACACCATAAAGGCTTCCCAAAGTCGCATGGAAAAAGGCGCAACGCACTGGGAGAAATTTGCCAGTGTAAATTTACACTGGCGCGGTGCACTGGCCTAAAAGGCCTAAAATTCATTGAAATATTTCTCCAAATTGCAAATTCTCCATTCCACAAGTATGTAGAGCCTCCATTTATGTGTTTCATCCAATTTTTTGCTAGGGTATGGTGGTTTATGGATGCTAATGATTGAAACAAAAATTCAACCCTTTCATTTTGAAGTTGCTACCTAGGGTTTCAAAACTTGTTTGCCACCAAGGTTACTCTTTTCCATTTTTTCTCTTGTCCTTAATTCCCTTTGCTCCTTGATTCCATTTTTCCCCATCCCCTAAAGTTACTAAACCTATATCCTAAATTCCCTTTCCAAAAACTTTCAAAGGTGAAACCCTAAACCCTATCCTACACATAAAACCCCTCACAACCCTCCTATATTTCCCAAACAAATCTCTCCCAATAGTCCCTAATCCCTCACTATTTTTCCCTCCCCTTACTGGCCCTCATGTCATTATTTTCTCTTGGTGAAAAAGGTCAAGCACATCATCAAAGGCATTACAAGACAGTGTGATATATCAACACCTATTTGTCCAAGACAGTTTGTCCACCAGCATACATGACATCTGATCTGTCATATGATCATGAAGAAGAGACACACAATGATTCGCCAACAGAGGTACATGCACCCAAAAGGCCTCATAGAGGTGGAAAAACATCCGTGAAGACCAATAGGCTTCCCAACGAAGCATAAATGAGAGGACACCCATTGAGCAGGAGATAGAGGCTGATCGAAAGAAATGGCTCGAGAGGATGAACATCTACTTAGAGGAGCGGTTGGCGAAAGCAAACAATGACAAGTACATGCTCAAGCACATGAAAAACCATTATTGGGCATGCAATCATGTTTGCAAGCCACGAATAAGGAATTTAAAGGCAAAACTAAAGAAGGCAATAAGGAAGCAAAAGAGGCAAAAAGAACATGATCGACTCTGGATATTGGCTAAGCCAATCTTTGGCCCACCATGGCTCTTGATGAAGAAGCTCCAACCCAAATTTCAAGAAATTTGGGGCATTTTTTGCATTTTGAAATTTTTTGCACTAAAAAACAGGATTTTTCTCCCTGTGCGCCGCGCCATGTGGCGCGCGCTTATATGTTTGGATTTCGCATGAAAAAGCATGACTCTTGGTGCATGGACAAGAAGTTTGGGCAAGTTTTGAGTCCTCAGGACGTCAAAAACACTCAAACAATGACCTCTCTGCCCCTATTTTGACACACAGGAAGCAGTCTTAGGAGATTGAAGTTTTGGAGGGGAAAATGAGGACCAAATTCAGAAATTCCACTTGGGTTGGAAAGTAGACACGCAGGGCTTTCTAACAAGCACACTTGGGAGGAATTTTGACTTCATAAAGTTCCTCAAAACTAGCTCCAAAGTGGTGTGACACATACAATTTTGGACGCGGTGCACAAAGACCCAAAGGCCAAAATCACTTCTGCTACGCGAAATTTCGATTTGCAATTTTCTCTAAGTGGGCCCATTCATTTAAAATACATTTTTCTTGGCATAAAAGGCAAAGTTTAAAAAACATTTTCATGAAAGGTTGGCTTCTATCCAAGTGGAAAAAGGAAGGCGAGCGGTCACCCAGAAGCTCTGCGCTCAAGTTTACTTTGTTTTAATTGGTCATCATAGTAACTGAATGTAACTGCTGATGGTTGGATTTTCATTTCCTGGGTTGATCAACTTTCTCATAGAAAAACTTATTTATTGTATTGAGAGTCATTTGGTAGGGGGTAGGTTGGAATTTCTGGGAGCAGTGTGGAGGAAAAACCCAACACTTGCATTGTACAGTTTTGTCAGATATTTTAATGAAATGATATAGCTCTGATTCAGGAGACTCATGTGGTGCGAGTTTAGAAATTTGTTTCTTCTTTCTGTTTCATATGTAACTTGTAATATTTTGCAATTCATTCATATTTCATTTCCAGTTGAATGCTTTTTAAGTATGAGAGGCAGAATCCAGTTAGTTCCTCTGCCTTGGGAAAGCATTCATGTTTTGTGTTCCTCTTCTGTCTGAAAAGGATTCATCACCTATGCCCTTTTCAGCTTCTCATATAGCCTTTCCACTCCATATTATTCAAATTTGATTGCTAAACTTACTGCCTATCATGCCTCAAGAAACAATATGTGTCTTTGATTTAATTTCTCAGCTCATGCTTTCCTTTGTCTCCATACAACCCAAAAAACTCAGTCATTCATCAAAATACCTCTTTCATATCTATTTACTAGCCTAAAATCAGTTTCCTATTTCGGTCATCTCTAGCCCCATTGATTTTCTCTCACTGAGCGTGACCTGGAGAGAGCCCTCTCCTGTTCTGGTTGGGCTAGCTACCACACTAAGCGTGGTTTGTGGTTACCTTGAATTTTGCCTTCCTTCAGCCTAAGGCAGATTTAGGCTCTAACAGGTTCATTAATTAATGAACAATGGGTAGTTTTTTCAGTTATATGGGGGAAGTAGTTTGGAGGGCCATCGCACTGCTTTTGTGGTGCGGGCAGTATTCGAGAGGGGTCACCTGATTACATTCATCGTTTAACACGTAGCATCAGGTGTCAGGAGGAAAACTGCCTTATCGGGTGAGTAAAGGATGGACATCGTACGTGGCTGATATGATTATGGGTCGTTGGATGTGGGGGAGGGACAATCAACAGTAGTCGGGAGGTGAAGTTGCACGATGATTTACATAATAAAAAATTTCGGGGGGGGGCATGGGTCTAATCACCGGCGGTATAGGATTAAATTAAAACTTAATCTCATTGTGGGCGCTTTAATATAGGATTAAGGACTGAGAGCGGGGTTTTAATATATTTTGTGGGATATGGGGTAGTCATATAGTTTATAAATAAACTAAGGGGTGGGATTATTTATATAAAGGAGTTAAACATATACGGGCCAATGGGTTTTTCCGGAGTTTTATATATTTAATTAAAAAGCTAATATGAGGTGAAATGAGCGGAATTGGTATTGTACTTAGGTATAAAAAATATTATGCGCTTTGCATACACTTAGTACTTAGGATAAATGTATTTGGTGGGTTTTTTCATAAAATATGTTTATCATGGGGTTTTCCTAGGCAAAAATAATTTAACCTCGGAAAAAGGGGTTCTGTGAGGGGGATGAATGAACTGCAAGGTAATTTAACACCTTTCCTTCTTAAGTCATCAAGCTGAGTGTCTGGTCCCACTAGATGTCAAAGAAATGCTCTGAGCCTCTTTGACTTAAAGAACTATAGGTATTAATATTTTTATTATGAATGGGAAATTAGTGAGTGTTATAGGTGTTAAAATGAATGATGGGGGAATTAATCATTTTGAACTGGTGAGCCATTTCTTTTGCCTTTGTAAAATGCTTTTTGTACACAGAAACATATCATGAAGCATAATGGATGTGCTTTTATCAAGTGATCCTTTCAATCATGCAACCTTTCTATTACTTACCCATTCACCTACCGTAGCATTTTTTCTTCCTTTATTTGGGTGCATTTAGACTAGCAAAACCCTTATCATTCTTTTTCTTTTCTTTTACAAAGTAAACTATTTAATTCTAACATTATATCTTCCAATGGCTCAAATTAAATTAATTAGCTCCTTTTATTTACTCTACCTATCTAATGATCTGCCAAGATTACACTGTTTGGTCAGATTTTATTCACTAACTATAACATAAAATTCAAAGCATGGTATAATCAAGATTAAATAGTTTGATTACCATGGATTGTGGGATGAGTGACAAGCTACACACAATCTTTATTATGCATAAAAGTAAATAGCGGTGGCATTTTGACTTGCACACTTTCATGGTCTCTTTTTGTCTTTCGAGGTTCATATATCTTTATTTTTTTTACCTTTTTCATTCTTTCTGTCCTTTCATTATTCTTTTAGGTCATACCCTCTTTTCATTTTTTATTTTTTTTAAATATGGAAAACATTTGCAGAAAGCAAAGGTATGTACAACATTACAAGGCTTTGCCTTAGTCATTCAAAATTATGACTCCTATTGCTATAGGAACCTAACATTGTGAAAATACACTACAAGGTTACCTTCTAAATGTGAAATGCCCACTTAGTTGACCAAAATACAAGACTGAGTTCTATCCTTGGGAATTTTTAGGTGATTTTAGTTGTAGACAATATGTTTCTTCGTCCCATGGTCTTACACAAGTCCAGATTTGTCTTATAGAATTTGCATGAACTCCATATATGTGTGTTAACATTTCCATGAGGATTTTATAACATGCTCACAACATCATTATGGTATCATACATATGCATAAACCATAAGAAACATTGTCATAATTGAAAGGAATGGCTAAAATCACATGTTTCTTAAGAAAAAATAGAGAGTAAAACTAAAAACATGGGCTTAGAGGAATGTGCTCCATCAGGCTTATGGAGGCATTTTTTAAAACTTAAGACGTTATACTCAGAGTTATATATATCTTTATATACAAAAAAATCCTTATGTTTATTGAAATTATTTATTTCTATCTATGTCATACTTTTGTGAGTGTACTTCCTCCTTGTATTCTTCATAAAATAGGTATCCATTATGTTTCCCAATACCCTTTTTAAACATTTGATTTGCTACAATGTTCAATTCTCTAAAAATATGATGAAAAGTAATCCTCTTGGCACGCCTCAGCCCCTTTACAGCTTGTGCACAGTGATTTATGTGGTCCTCTTCCTGTTGCTTCATTCTCTGGCTGCAAGTATTTCTTAACTTTCATTGATGATTTCTCCAGACGCCCTTGGGTATACTTCTTAAAACTCAAGAGCGAAGTATTTAACACATTTTTGGCCTTCAAAGCCTTTGTTGAAAAACAATCTGGACATCAAATTCTTAATCTAAGAACTGATAATGGTGGAGAATATGTTAAAAACACATTCATCAACTTTTGCACCGAAAATGGAATTCAAATGCAACATACTGTTCCATACACTCCACAACAAAATGGTGTAGCTGAAAGGAAAAATCGCACCTTAAAGGAAATGGCTAATTGTATGCTGCAATCTAAAGTACTCAGTCTTAGTTTTTGGGCCGAAGCAATTAATTGTGCAAATTATATAATAAATCGCACTCCTACTAAGGTTCTAAAGAATATCACTCCAGAAGAAGCTTTGAGTTCCATTAAACCAGATGTAAGTCACTTTCGTGTTTTTGGAAGTGAAGCATGGGCCCATATTCCAGATGAAAAGCATAAAGCTTTAGAACCTAAGAGTGAGAATGTACTTTTGTTGGATATTCTGAAGATGTAAAAGGTTATAGACTTATTCCATTTAAGTCCAAAAATGTTATCATTAGAAGAGATGTAAAATTTGATGAAAATAAATCGGCCGGCGAGCCTAGTCCGGCGGATGTGCCACCTCTTCCTATCTCTTCTACTTTTGAAAACATTTCTTCTTCAGATGATGAAAGTGAGGATGATAATCCTCCACCACCTTCTCAGGATCATCCTTCAGCTCCTTCAGCTCCTTCAGCTCCTTCACTTCCAAGATGGGTCCGTGCTACTCGAGATGCAGCAGGTGATCTTGCCGGTGATCCTACAGATCAGCGCCGTACACGTTCTCCGTTTGAAAGAG
>APFE031327110.1:0-11578 GCA_000404065.3 Pinus taeda
GCTGCCATCTAGGGCATACTCGAGTCTCAAGCCATTGAATGCCATTGGTGAACTTTGAGATGTGATAAGAAATCAATTTTTGTACCTACAATCAAGAACTTCAAACTGTGAAATTCTCCCTTCTTTGTATACTATTCTCCGCTTTGATCACCTTTGCTCCAATACCATGTAGAAATTATCACTATAGATTAAACTGATTATGCAATGTACTAAAGAAAAATACTTAATCTACTTCTACAATCAAACTTGCAGAAGCTTAATCGATTTTGAGCAAGATCAAACAAAAGACATATAACAGAGAAGAAGATTCAATCACACATGAAACACAGAAGAATACTCTGGGGAAAGCCTCAGATAAAAACCCCACTATCTGTATTATCATACAAGTGGAAATATCTTAGGATTACACAAAGCTTTAGCTCTCAAGCTTTCCAGCTCTCAGTACAATCCCTCACTGCTGCTCATAGACAGAATAGACAACACATATGCCTTCCTTCAGTCCTCCAAGCCTCCTATTTCCTTGTGCAGTTTCTCTTGGGTCCTCCAGCTGCCACCTGTGTGCTTCTCACCTCACACACTACTCTGAACTTTGTAGTAACTGTGCAATCCTCAAGGAATGAATTCCTTCTCCATGCAAGAGATATTCACATGGGAATATTCTAGCAACTGATAGTACATTTTCCATGCCTTTAATCTTAACTGGGTCTTTGTCTAAACTGACATGCATGAGTTATTTATGAGAGAATATTCAGATATCTGGAGAACACTAGTTGCATGCATGCATGCATGCATTAACTAACTGAACTCACAATTAGTTCCACAAACCGTTTGGAACTAATTTAACTGGACTTAACTTAGTTAACTGAGCTAACTAATTACAACTCAAATACAACTCATCCTTATCTCCTTAATTAAGGGATAACTTCCTCAATCAAAGGGATAACTGTTGCATGTCTTCACAAAGACTTCATGTTTGATTTTCACTAACTAATTAACTCAAGATGAATTAATTGATTAATTTTCAAGCAACTGGTGAGACTAAATTCGAATTTTAATTCTCAATTTTAATTCAAGGACAAATTAAAATTGGAATATATCCTGAAATGCTATCTATAGCAATGCTATTTATAGCATTTATACTTTTAGCATATCTTGTTGCTATTTTCAACAATACATAAGGATTACATCATGACAAGAGTGAAATGACAATTATGAAGACTAAAATTAGCTACATTATTCAACATATCAAAGCATAAGAGTATTTTTTTGCAATGGAAGATTAAATTCTACCAGACTATGTTGAGTTCTCAAGTTATCGAGTGAGTTCATTTGTTAGGATGAATAGGTTCTTAAGTTTTTAAATATAAACTCGAATATTTTAAACATAGATAACTTCCTTGTAAGTAACTTATACTATTATAATGTTCTTGTGGTTTTGTAAAGATGTTTCTCAACATTCTTTATGACACTCGCTAACAATTTCCTCATTTGATGGAGTGTTATAGGACATTCAACCAAACAAGTATTTGTCAGGTCTATCTTCATTGAGTGGCGAAAGTTCAGGTTGGATAGAAGAAATTGACCAAACATTTGATATGTTGTCTAGTAGGCGAAGATCAACTAGAGGTGAAAAGATTAGAAGAAAATTCCATAGAGGCATGTAATTTTTTCTTGCAAAAGGGGGGTAATGTTCTTATGATAATGAGAGAATAAATGACATCGAGGTTCCCTTAAGGTACAAACATCTAGTGAAACGATGGGTACCCAAGGATATTCTTAAAATAAACATTGGTTTTTCTGTCAATGAAAGGATATACCACATTTCCCCATCGTTATTATATGGTTTGGGGCTATTTTCCATTGATGGCATAAAGGTATGCTATTTTCTATGAATGGCGAAAAGGTATGTTATGATGGATTAACTAAATTTATGTAGTATTTCAGACCCTATTACGTCTACAATGATTGGGTATGACTAGTCCAATATACCAAAAGTATGAGAAGATATGGTGTGGCCGCAAATTATATACAACTAAAAGGAAATAATCAAAATAAAGGTGTAACTATGTATATTGATGGAAGGCCAAAAGAAGCATAGGATATTGCAAGGTTTATAAATATTACACGACCCACAACCACAAATAAGAAACCCAATTTCATATTCAAGGGGCATGAAGGAAACCGCGTATTCATATGTGCCATAAAATCAATAGTTGTAGGGGAAGAGTTGTCATTGATTACAATTTGAATTGGATAGATACAAACATTTCTATTATGGGGGCGATATGTATTCTATTTTACCCAAATCATAAGGAATGCCTATTATATGTTATGATTGTCATTTACTACAATATATTGTCATGCATCTTGTAAGTTAATGAAACATTTTAATATGTCATGGTTACGATATTGTGGCAGGTTGATGAAGGTGAAAGGGCACCTACCTCACAGTAGGTAAACATCAATGTAATTGTACGTAAAGTAATATAACCATGAGATTCACTTCAATGTTCTCATTCCCTTGCTTTAAGAATATTCTAGTTTGTATTTAAAGAACAAAGTTATTGAAATTCTCTTCATTTGACTTTGTCATCATCACTTTTTGTTGTGAATATAATTAATTAAATCATGTTCTTTGGTAGGAGTAAATGAAGTTGTTATAACTTTCAACACTTCTTTGTATAATATGAGTGGTCCATGTATTAATATAATGATTTGAAATGAAGTTTTTATAAATTTAGAACCTTTTAAATTGGCCATGATATAACGTGAAGTTTCTATATAAATTTAGACATATTTCAGTAATGGTTTTCTTATTAATATAATGATGAGTAATTGTGGATGAATTGTTTGATTTTTTTTTAATGTGTCATAAAAAACTTTCAACATATCATAATATTTACGAGCAAGTATTTAACTGACTAAACTTTCCCTCTTATGTAAAACATGGAAATTTTTACTGATCTAAAATGTTTCATCAAATCCAAATATATGTATGTATATAGTTGAGGATGGTGGAAAAAAGTTACAAATTACACTTATTTGATCAACAAGGTGACAAGGGGGAGGCACCAACCTTAGAACAATCCACATATGCTCCTGAGGAAGTTCTCAATGAAGAAGCATTATTTTTGTCGAATGATCTGATCCAAACAATAAGGAAGCTTCAAATGAAATTAAACAAGAAACACAATTATTTAATTTTGATTTAGTCACAAACAAAATAGACAAGAGGCCAAATAAAAACCTTGATGGGCAAAATTTATCACAATGGGGTAAGTAAATCATTTAATTATCCCATTTATTTATTTATGATTTTGATTATCTCATCCTTTATAAAAAAAACTCTTTATTTTACAAGAGTTTTTGAGCGAGTACGATCCTCACTATGGTGCAACTATGGGGGTTGACGTTGGTAGTAGGGTCGTTGCTCCACCTATGAGTAACACGTGAGTAACTGAGATTGGTACACCCCCTAAAAAACACACGCTATGATCTTCACCCCCTGAGCAACAGATGCCAATAACTACACATGATTCTGTGGATGCAGAGCATGATCCCATCGCACATTTTGAAGTGATATTTCCTGGATCTTATTGTGTTACTAGCATGGGAAAAATACCAATTACATTTTTGGTAGATGATAGCTATGTCCCCATGAAATTAGAGAAGCTTCCAGGTATTTAAGAAATGTCTTAATATTAAGTACAATCTAATTGAAATTTACATATAGTCTGTGATTATTTTAAACCAATGATAATATTGTTTTGTAGGAAATGATGTATTCTATAGGCGCTTGTATGACCTAACCTTGGAACTCTTTGGGCCCACCATTTACACAAACTAGAAATCTGAAAATTCCAAGTTGAAGATCAACTTATGAACAAGATGGGTGGCATGTTCGGTGAGGGTACCTTCCAAAACACTTGAGTTATGTCCAAGGAAAGCTTATATTTAAAACATATGTGGGACTAGTATAGGGTTCATTGGAAAATAAAAATAAGTATGAGCACCCTACAACAATTCCAAAGAGGGAGTGGAAAGCCCTCGTGGTAGATGCAATTGAGAAGGCACTTCAAAAAGAAGGGAAGACACCACCTAGACCAGGAAGGTATGAGGCACTTTTAATAATGTAATTATGATGCTTTATCATCATTGTGACATCTAATTAAGTTTTTCAATATTATCAATATAGTCTCCCAGATACATCCAAAGCCATGAAGGCTACAATAGCTAAACATGGGAAACATCATCTTGGCCCGGGAAGTTACTCAAAACTTGCTGCAAAAAATTCAAGTAAATAAAAAAATAATTTGCATTCAAATTATAAATTCTTAAATATTTTAATTTAATATTACAGAAGAAGAAAAATTCATGCTGTCATGGAAAATTGCAAGGGTCACAATTCAAAGAGGCTCCCATGGAAGAAGACATCAAGCTTGCTTTCAAGCATGACTATCAAGCCGTGGTTGAACGTAGGAAAAGCTTGGGGTCTACACATCCTCCCGACACCCAACTTGACACTCAGGTAAATAAAAGAAACAAAGAGAATTTATAAATTATTACTTATATAATCTATTATGGTTATTATTTTTTGCCATAAAGTAATTTGCTTGATTGTAAAAAGCAGGAAAGACATGTAGATACAAATGTCCCAAGTAATAATGGAACATGAGGCTAGTGATGGTGGAGTGTCACTTCAAACTGATGTTCAACTTGCACCTGGAGGTATTTCACGCGTTATAAAAAAATTGTAGTATGGATTACAATTAAAAATATGTAAATGCAAATGGGGTATTAATTATAACATTTCTTTTTTCTACTCTAGATCATATATAAAATGAGGCCAGACAAGAGGAGGAACATATGGCCACATCCAAAAGTATTTTGCTTCCCTCCACTACCGAAGAAGGTAAGGAACACTCTAATACTCTTTTTATTAATAAAACACTTGTAATAATAATAACTATAAATATGAATTTAACATTTATTTCTTATTGTAGTTGATGCTCTGCCCCCCTTGTAGTAGCATAGATGTATGACTAGGTCAGGAGCAAGACATACAAAGCCCATAATAGCTGAAGGGGGTCAAGATTAATATTTCCTTGCTAAATACCTAAAAAAGAGAAAGAAACTGGATAATAAATGATTGTAATTGTTATATAATTAGAATGACCTTGTTTCATATTATGTAAACATATTTTTTATAATAAACTATATTGAGATGAAATATTTTGTGGATCTATGAATGGATGAATGAATGAATTTTTTCTATTTGTTTATTTATATATCTTAATGTCTTGCTTTCAACTATTTGCTAGTAGATAGATTGGGTACTGGGGAATTGAGTGATGTGAGGGGGGGAGGGGACATGAGAGCTTTTACCTTCATGCGTTTGGCCCTGTTCAGTAGAGAATAAATTATGATTTGGATAATCTTGGAGAAAAACACCCTCGATCCAATAGAGAAACAACAGAGTCAATGTTGACTTTGTTGTTGCTTCGTCGAGTGGAGGGAGGTTTCTTCCAAGGTTAAATTACTCCAATAATTTATTCTTGAAACCAAGAGGAGCTCATTCAGGTACTCATGGACTGAAGTGCTTTTAATTATTATTTATTCATGCAAATAAATTTAATATTTGGTCAAATTTAGTCCAAGTTTACCTCATTAGTCTCATGAATATGTGTAGGACAACTAGTATCAATTTAGCTATTGAAGTGGAACAACTATCAGAAGAAAATAGCTCAAAATGGTAACATTACATTTAACATTAAATTTTTCATTATTGTTATTACACTTTTTTTTATTACCAAATATTGAAAATATGTCCATTTATTCACTTTGTCATTGCACTTGATTGAACCTATTCCCTTATTTCATATACTCTATTACATAGCTAATATTTAAATATGAAAAAAATGTGATTAAATAAGTATAACAAACAAATTATTAAGGAATTTAGACTTCTGTGATCCATAACATTGTTTAGAAATTTTCGGCAAAATCACACAAATAATCTTTTGTCGACGCGTTTCGAACCAACCAGTGTGGTTCATCATCAGGACAAGTTGAAGAACTGATCCAGCTTAGCTAGTTAAATAGTATGGGCAGAGACTCCAATGGCTAGATTAATAACGGCTAATTTTGACCTTATGAACTTAGCCAAATAATAATTATTTTAGCTATATTTTTAATTATTATTATTCCTAGAAGTTAGTTAAATTAGGTAAATCTCCCTCAAGGGATCACTCAACAATGATAAAGGAGGCCCTGGTTTGACTTATCATAATACCCAAACACTTAATTTTGTTTGGGGATGTATTCAATGATAAGGAGGCTAATCCAAATAGTTTGTGACTAATTTTTTAGTTTAAGAAGGTTGTTATTAATGTAGATTACTTTTACTGTGGCTTATTCTACTGACAATTAACATTCTTCTTTGTAGTTTCTTATCACTTAATTGGTTATAATAACAGTTTACTTAAATGAGCATTTTCATGATGGGGTAAAACATAGTTGTAGCTGAGCTTCGATGGCTCCAAAAATATTGATTGCACATTAAAGACATAGGAGAATTTTAGAGCATTTTAAATTCTACCAGATTCCTTATTCATCCATTTCTATTCGATAACCTCTCATTACATAATAGTCAAATTTTGGGAACAAGCGACCTATGCTAGACTTAGATAACAAGTCACCGACAACATATAAGAAGGCAAATATCTCCACACTAGCTGGAGGTCAAAAGCTAGGTTAGCTTATTATCTTGCTATTTCCAACTTGTGATGTTAATAGTGCCTTTCAAATATACATTTTCTATAATGGTGATGAGTTGTCTCAACTACAACAAAAATGTAGTTATAGTGGGGAAGTCAACTAAATGATTTTCTTGAGTAAACAAGTCTGTGGATGTTATCATTATCATTCATCTCTCAACTTTTTAAGGATTTTGTAATGTCAAATGATGTTTTGCAAAGTAGATTTTTAATCATTTTTTGTTTATATATTCTTTAATCAAACTATTAAAACATTTGGAGCTTTTATTAGACAATAACAATTTAATTTTATATAGAAATAGTAAGTACACTCTTTATCTAAACACCAATTCCCTAGCCTTTATGCTTTTGGAAGTGATTCGTCAATATGGGAAGCTTAAAGTGTTGTAGCTCAAGGGTATTGGGGAATTTTTATCCTTGTAAGAACATATAAGAAAGGTAATAAGTAGATCAATGGGTTGAAAGTTCTCATGAGCATTTTGAACTTCATTTGTTTTGAAATGGTAACACAATGGTTAATTGTATTTGAAAAGTGATGTTTACATGATATACTATGATATGAAATAATTTTTGGTTGTATTTAGCTAACAAGACTTTTTTGCAATTGATTTCTTATGTTCTAGGTGCTGGCAAAGGTCGGAAAACATAACACATTACATCTCCTTATGCAAAACATGGTGCAAAGGGCCTTGCCTTAGGTGTCAAGGGAAAAGAAACTCCACTTGGATCAAAACAAACACCTGGTTCAAAAGTGGCAAGTCTTCTATCTTTCTAAAAACATATTGGTGGATATTAAGTAATGTATATGCGATGGTCTATTTTTATCAATATAAAAAAAAAAAAAAAAAAAAAAAAAAAAAAAAAATCTACGCTTGAGTCTGGCAAGAAAGCTGGCTAGTTTAATTGCTAGAGTTATAGAAGGTAAGTTACTTTCAAGTTGATGCCTTTTTTCTTTTGCATAATGCATTGCACTAGTTATTGTATTTGTAGTCATATGAGTGGTAGATATTTAAACTGACTTGACATTTCTTTTGTATTTTGAAGGGAGCTATTACACAACCTGGTAATTCCAACTTACAAAGTTCTTTAGATTGGCAAGAACATACTGCCACAGATGGAAGAAGGTATGAGCAATGGTAATTCAAAGGTGTATTATTTGTTTTTATTTATCACTATCTAGTCAGAAGTGATGGAACAAGGTTGATATCATGAGTAGCAAGATGAGGGATACATGTAGTTGTCATCTTGTGGTGTTTCCCATTGCTTACATGTTCAATTTCTATTTAGTTAATACCTCCAACAAAAATACTACAAGCATTAAAATCATTTATGATTTTATATTATGCCACAAATAACTTCTTTATCTAATACATTGGAAGCTTTGTGAACTTTATTGCGCTAGGAAGAAATTTAATCTGTACATGTCAGTACCTACTAATTCTAGATTTTACAATACTTGAATTGAAATGGCACTTTTGAGTGAATTGCAATCTTCTGATCTTGTGTAAATATTAATTAACAAGAAGACAAGGTTGTCAAGTTGGGAGGAGTGTTTAGAATTGATGACAACAATTGAGGTGAGATAACACTATATTTCTGTCACTGTATGCTTGGGTTAGTTATTTTAATATATGATGCCATTCTTTAGAGATTAAATATATATAAATATTCTCGACATTTCTAGAAGTAATCCCTTCTCTTTTCATAACTGCTTAAAAAGTGTGTTCTCAAGAAGTATTACTTTTGTCATTATTCATCGTGGCAAAAAGAAATATGATAAGCATGTTTTAAGTCCATGTCATTATAGCACATAGATCCAGGCAAATTCCTTTAACTCTTATACACAACTCTACAAACCGACAATATCTCTTCGATGTTGGAGCTCTAAATATGAGCTAATATCATTTTGTTCCTTACAACTCCAAATATCATTGGATGCATTTATCTTCATATGGGAAAATTCCTCTAGTTTTGTACCTTATGTTGCCATCATGGTCACTAGCGATGAATTTATGAGCTCCAAAACTTTCTATTATTTCACTATAGAAATGGCGTTTCAATTTTTGTGAAGTTTTATATTTATGACCACTCTTGATGTGTATGCATGGCTTATAAAGAGAGGCCTTCCTAATTCAATTTTTCTGATCTTATATTGGGTCACTACAACATTGTCACTTGCAATACCCTACTCAATAAGAAGAATAACTATTTTTTTTTTATAATGACCTAAATGATTGTGATCAAATGCACTGCTATAAATATCATCCTTTTGCTACAATGATCTTCTTGCTACAATTCCACCCATGAAAATCAAGGTTTAATAACATAAGAATGGACTTGTTTTGCCATGTGCCATATCTATCCATAAAATGGCTACTGCAAATTTTGTTGCACCACATAATATTTCCTTGGATCCTTTGTAGTCTTAATACTATTGCTTAGATATCATTTGAGAAGAAATACTTTTGTTCATAAACTTGTTTTTTACGATTTGACATACAGGGCATATTAGAAAGCAGTGTTATACAACTCCATTTTTAATGAAAAATTTTCATCCCATAGCATGGATTTTTCTAACCATTTTGTATTTTCCCTGTCAAATGAAACTCTTGTTTTCATTACAACATCTAAGATGGACCCAAATAATATCTCATGGACATAAAACTTAGCATGGTAAATTTCTAGGTTCTTCTAGATTGCAACAAGGCTTGTCTTGTCTCCTTGATTGTGCCCATGAATGACATGAATTGTAATTTCTGTGTATTTTTCATCATCCCTATACACATTAGTGAGTGATAGACTTGAATTTTTTAGTGTCTCCAAAATATTGTTAAAATATTTTGGAAAAACATATGCTGAGTTCAATTGTTAGGTATCCTTCACTAATGTCATTAATGTGCACCCTGTTTTCACCTTTCACCTATGTAATGATATATTCACGTTGCATGCATGGATGAACTTTAATAAGGATTGTGCCTATTTCATTTTTATTTTTATATGATTGTCTTGAAAATGTGCCAATTTTCAGTAAAAGGATCAAAACTAACCAAGTATTGAAAAGATCACAACATTGAAACCTTTTTGACAACCAACTAATGGTGCATGAGGATATAGCTTTGGTTTGAGTAGAAACTATTTTCCAACATGTTTTTCCTAGTTTATCTTCTCCTTTTTTGAGAGGATATATCTATCATCTAGTTTTTTAATAGGCATATGATATATTTTCTTCTTCAACTATGACTCACCTGCCATAGATACCATCTTCTCTGAAACTCTTCCCATATTTTGTAAGATCCTCCTATACTGAGTTGGCACAAGTATTACCAAGCGATTGGAACAAGTTCATAACAAAAGCATCCAAAACCTTATGGTCAAGGGTTAAAGACATGACCTTTAATATATGTACACCAAGGTTGTAGTGAATCATCGAACATTCAATGCAAAGTAAAACCCAAGGCTCAGTGAGGACTAGTCTAGTTTGGGTGAAACATAATTTGCATAAACATCATCTCTAGGATTTTTTTCGAAAATAACGAGTGCTACAACTTTCCATGTGCCTTGAATCCCTGAAAACCTTTTCCCAAATGGTCACAAAAGTTGTAATATTACAATTCTATAATGCATTGTCTTCATGTATTGTTTGATCAAAATTAGAAGAGCTGCCCAATGACATGCTCTCACTGGATGTGCATTGATGTCATGGAAAATTTTAGGGGCTAATGTTCGCCCAGTGGGCTAATTTTCCATGATTTTTCCACAAAAAGATTCGCTAATTTCCAATTTTTATAAAAGGTGATTCGCCCAAATTTTAGAATATAAAATTATTTTAACTTTAAAATCGCCAACATTATATAGAGACTATATAATCATAATAAATTTGAAAATTTACAATATATCATTAAAATTTTATAGTGCCATCGTTAGGGATTAATGAGATTCGCCAATGTTTCTAAACTTCAAGAAAAATTTCCATCCTTAAAATTTTCCTTGATTGATGTCCACTACTAATTAGACTACAAGGAAGATTATGTTCCAACATTTGAAAACACAAAAGTGAATAATTTACTCCTATTATTTGCTCAACCCAATCAATATGATTTATTGCACTTTCTTCTTGAAAAGCATAACATTTTGATGGTGAATTCATTCTAAAAGAAAACAAAAAATATATTTGTTCTACATCCACCTTAATAACTGACATAAGTAGATTAATAGCATGATATGGAATAAACATCTCATCTTGAAATGTCCCATGACGGTGAGATGAAAGCGAAGGACCAAATAATCTAGATACATGGTTGGTTGCATGATGTCCCTTTTGAGTAAGGTGCTGGTGTGTGGTTCCCTTTGGTTTTCCCCATTGTTTGTGCCATGTGGTAATAATACAAAAATCCATGGCTATTAAGAATAAATAATATCCACTTCCAACCACCTCTTCAATTTAAAGCAAATCCATCATTATTTGGGTCACACATTACACTTGTATCAAGCCCTTCGACATTATAGTCATGTCCCATCTCTTTTTGTGCATAGAAACTGATTATTTTCATTTTATATGTAAGAGGAAATACTGCTGCTCTTCATTTTCTATGAAGGTTAATAAAAACAAAAAGAACCATAGCATTGATGCTTCCTCTTCTAAAATTCAGAGATCTAGAATGAATTTTCATGCGTGTTGTTTGAACCTGTTGGTGAAAATGTTAGTTATGGGTTACTTATTCTCGCTCAAAAGGCTATATTCCCCCACCCCATATGCATGATTCTCTGTGTGTTGAATACCCCACCCATATGATTTTCTGGCT
>APFE031327114.1:2130-12501 GCA_000404065.3 Pinus taeda
ACATTTTATTAACAATATTAACAGTGATACTTATGTTAGAGTAGTGATTGTGGAGGATTTGATACCCATGTTAGAGCACTTATTATGGAGGATTTTAAGTTATTTGTCAAGATCATCAAGACTTTTGGTGCCAATATATAAGAGAAGAGTAGCAACTATACTAGGGAGCTTGGGGCCATTGCACCTCTTAACTTCTAAACACTCTTCTAGTTTATCTATGTAAATTTCAAAAAAGGGTAGGGAAAGAGGACACACTTGCTTAACCCTAGTATTGCATTTAATCTCTTTAGACCAATCCTAGCTGTAACTTGGCAACAAAGTTCTCATGCTTCAGTTAATCTTAATTTTAAAGATTTGATTTTTTTAAATATTCAAGTACTTTATTTCTTTGCATGGCTACCACTCTTCTATTTATGTGGAAAAATATTATAAAATAATGAATAATTAGGTAATGTTGGATAGAAAATAGTTTTCATATGAAATGTTATAAATTGATGAATAATTAGGCATGGTAGGAGAGAACAGTTTTCAACTTTTTTTCTTAGTGGGTCTACAAATCTTCCTCAAACTGAAATTACTAAAAATGGACAGACTGGCCAAGCCTTATTCTGGTGATAGAATTTGTGTGATGGATTTCTTCCAACGTTAGTGTGTTTACTCAACTTTCGTCATCTAGTTACAAATTCTTTTATTATTATTTATTTGATATTTTGTTTTTTATATTATCATATAATTATATTTATATATTATAATTTTAAAAAAATGTATTTATTTTATCTGATTTCAGTTTTATTTTTTACTTGGTCTGTCTCAAGTTTCATTTTTTAAGTTGTTTTTCAAAAATTATTTGCTTTCTTATAATGAATCTTTTTTTTTTCCATTTTAAATTTTTGACACTCATGCAATTACTTAAAAAATCACTATAATCTATTATTATTTTTATTTTTCTAAAATTATTACACCATATTTTTTAGAAATAAATTATTTCTTTTTTAATTTCTAAATTTAGAAATAGTATTACCACTATTATCAACATATTTAATTAACTTGTACATTTGTTTTATTTAATTATAAAAATAGTTTCTATCCAAAGAAAATTATTAACATTATAGTCTATATGCACTAATATATTTATGAACATATTTGTTTGGTTATTTTTAATGTAATGGATAAAAATATCTAGATTAATCCATAATATTTATATGTTTTAGTAATTTCAAAGGCTTCATTGTTTCAATATAGCCACAATATGATTAAGCCCAACTTATAGAGTAGCTACCAAATTAATTTAAGAGTTTCTACATGTGTTTCTCCGAGTGTTTCCTTCCTTAGCCTATGCAACACTCACTCTTCATAAGCAAGATACATTTATCTTTGTTGGTTTGGTTTGTCTGTATAAACAACTAGTTGGGTAGACGTAGAGCTTTATAAATTGGATTCTCGCTATCTCTTATTTGTGTTACTTTTCAATATGATAAGATATACTGAGGTCTACCTACCTATGTTGTTTGTTGTATATATTTTCTTTTTTTTAATGCAGTTGTAGCCATAAGTATTTGTTTTGCACTTACAGTTGTTCATTCAAATTTGGAAAGACATGAAACTTTCTTAATTCCAAACAACTATATAACCATAAATACCTATCACAATTACTCAGCAAAAAACATTATTATTATATTGTAATATCTCAAATCAAATATATTCTTGACAACCATAATTAATGTTTCAGTGGATCCTTGCAGCACACACAATTTCAGATTTCAGTGGCTCTGGGAGCTGCACCCCTCCCACAGCCATGTTTATGCGAGCCAGGACGATTCCCAGCGTGTTGAGGCCGGGCATGCTCTTTATGTTTTTCTTCAAACACAAAGCTTAATTTCTCTTTTTCTTTTTCATTAATAAGCTATCTATATATATATAAAGTTTGGTAGGACTTACGTTTTCAACATGTCCAATTATCACCCCGATTGGTGTAAGGAATTGAATCGGTGACTTCACATCAAAGAGTGTCTTAACAAAGCACCTCTAAGACCCTATGGACCAAAAATAACTTATTTTATTTTAAAACAGATTCCAAAAATAATTTAACCCCTAAATAGCTAGTTATTACATGAAAGATAGATTTTCTTTTCTACTTTACCTATTAACCATTTATAGTCATTGGTCCAATAGTTTTATAGCTTGTACTTTAAACCTGATTCAAATTGTTAAAAATGGAAAAGTTGTAGCAAATAATTGTTTTAGTCATCTTCCACTACATTAAAAGAAATTTGAAGATTTTTTATAATAATCCTCATCTTGGTGGCAAGTATAAATCAAATATTTCACTTAATTTAAAATCATTTCTTCTTGAACCATCATAAAATAAAAACACATAATAAATTTTTCCAAATTTATACTTTTGATTTTCTTTGATCCACTTGCTTCCAAAAATATCATAATGAATATTACCAAAAAAAACAAAAAACCCTAAAATAAACCGTTCATTATCCAATTTACAAGGTAAACATTAAACCCAATATATTACCATGAGCATCAAATACAACTAACCTTTCCTAATCATATACTTTTGATAAATATAGTTTCAACAACATGAGTATCAATTTCTTAATTTTGAACACTTATTACACCCTGAGTTTGTCCTCCATGTAGAAACTCAAATTACTCATTAGAAATTGTTTCAAAAAAATCTTTCAAATAAATTATATTATAACATATATGGTATATATTGCATTTTAAACACAAACTAACATAATAGTTAATTTTAAATTTATTTTATTTCATTAAGTAATGGAGTTTTATTAATTAATTAAGAAAGAATTAAATTTGGGAGACAAACTCCATCATTAAGTAAAAACGCTCTAATGTGGAAGAGAGGTTGTAATGTAATATAATGTTATGTATCACTAACTCAACAATTAATAATTACTAATTACTAATTATAAATGTGGACTCAATAATTAAGATTTAAAATTAAAATTGGATCCGTTTTAGCTCGATAATTAAAATTAAAAATAAAATTAGATGAAGCTCCATTTTGGCAAAACCTATGTTAGCTCCATTTTCTTATTTTGAATTTTATATAAAATTGAATTTATATGGTTTTTTATTGATTCGGCTTAGAATTTATGTAACTGTTGTTTTGTATTTTGGTGGGTAATCTTTAAAAAATATTGTAGTATTTTTTTCCATATCATATATTTAAATATGAAAATTATATCACATTACACTTTATTTATAAAAATTAAACCAACCTACATCCATCTCTCACAGGGATCAAATCTCTCAAGGTGCAAACTTTTCCTCAAGTTTTGGACTAAAAAAACAGGCTTGCAAGAGAGATTTGCAAGCCTCTCGATGCTTGATACATCCTGAGTTAAGATGGATCTAGGATAGTAAATATACAATTACATCAATGTGCACACTTTATCATCTTCATATAATTTATACTAGTAATTTAAAAAAAAAAAAAAATGATGAATTAGTTTAAAAGGTTAAATGTTGTAAATCATAATTAAAATGTCATAAATGTTGTTGGGAACTAACTCAACATCCAAATCCTATGTTAGGTAAATTTAACTTGGTATGAATAACCCTCGAGCAACCCACGTGGAATAAAGCTTTTAGGATTTTAATTTAATTATCAAGAATTATTAGTTGGATGGTAACTCTAGGCTAGTAAATATACAATTACATCAATGTGCATGCTTTATCATCTTTATATAATTTATACAAATAATTTTTAAAAAATTGATGAATTAGTTTAAATGGTTAAATGTTGTAAATCACAATTAAAATGCCATATGCCATAAGTGTTGTTGGGAACTAACTCAACATCCAAATCCTATGTTAGGTAAATTTAACTTGGTACTAATAACCCTCGACCAACCCCAAACATTCAAATTTCACATAATATTCTAAAATATTCTTAGAAGTATTTATCTTATTCCTTATTTTTCCACTTAATTAAATTAATTAATTAAATCAAATATCATATTAATTAGTGTCATATTATTATTATTATTATTATCCAATTCTAAGGTCACAACTTCTACAAAGGCATACACATACTCAACAACCCTCTAGTTTTGAATGTATGACCAGTAGGAGGAAACAAATGCTCTTAACCATTAGGCTCACTCAAGTAGTATGATATTGGTCCACCATATTGTAACAAAAGAATCTTGTTATATGTTTCTTTAAATGTATAATATTAACTTATATTATTTCTTTTTTTATACTATACTTAATAATTTAAAATATATATATATTTTATTTAAATTTTTTAATATATATGATGAAGTGATCTTTTGTTACTTATCATATATAGATGTTTATTAGAATATTACTAAGCTAGTTTTATAACCCTGAAAAGAAAAAACAATGGACTAAATCGATTAGAATCACAACAAACTCATTTTTATTTTTAACTAAATTAAACTTTGACTAAATCAATATTACACAGAAAAAAATACAATAAAATTTTATTACCAAAACTATGCTCGCCTTTCGTGGAAGGTCCGGGAAGGGATAAGGAGGAAGGTGGGCAGGTGTGATTCCGAAATATAGGTCTGCGGCTACCCTGACATTAGATTAGGAGGGACGTACGAGGGCGAGGGTGGGCCCGGCCGGTTTAATGTGGTGATTCCAGAATTTGTCATTTCATAGGAGGGAAACAGGCTCAGCCGAACTGACTGAGGGAAAGGAACAACCGTTCTTTCCCGAACGGACAGACATGGCCCCCCCTTCAAGTAACTACCGTTGAAATAATTTGAATATCCCAAAATGATTTCCCTCCTCACCCCATTAAATTTGAAAATAAAATTTGAAGGAAACTACACCACAAACAAACCCATTAATTAAAAATAAATTGACCTAACTGTGCGAAGTCAGGACGACATAGCCTCCAAACAATTTTCTAAAATACAGGAGACCGGAAGACGAGATGGGAATCGCTTTCTGCCTTATCTTGCAGCTTCCCATCACAATTCCATCGTTGCTTGTTGCTTTTTCTTTCCTTTCGCTCTTAGTTTTGGATTAGTCATAAATAAATAAAATATTCAATATGTTATATTAAAAATAACATGATCTTTTATTATTTAATTTTTTATAGAAAATTATTGTAGGCATAAAAAATATTGGATTGTCTAGAATTAATTGAACATAATTTTATTACAAAGAAAATTAAAAAAATTTAATTAAAAAAAATTGTTATATTTTGATTTTACATTGCCTCAGGTAAGTGTTTAATTTTATTACATATTTATATGGTAGTTGAAATATGATATTTAATAATAATAGCAAAAAAATGATTAACATGGATTATATATATAGAAAAGTATTCCATTCATATGTCCTTTTTAATTCAAATTATAAGGATGATTTGTAATTCATTCAATGTTGACATGCAACACACACATACATATGTATAACTTTAAAAAAAAAATATTTACTTGTGAATATGAGGACTCATGTATAACATTTTAATGTGTAGAATGTGAATCATAAATAAAATATTTTAACATCAAGTATGTATATATTATACAAAACATGTTCACACACACATATTAGTTAAAACATTTTATTAGTGTATTGTTCAAATTGAGCATAGGTTCATTTTAACTCTAGGTCTATTAAGAGCCCAGAGGAATATCTTTTAAAGTGTAAACATTTCTTTAAATTTTACCTTCAAAAAAAAGTTTGCATTTTGAGAGATTTGATCCCTTTTAATGCTTGATAGATCTAAAATTAAAATAGATTTACCAGTATATTTTGATAAAGATATGCAAAAAAATATGAAAAAAAATTATTAGTTTAAGTTATATATGTGAATTAGATATTATTTTTTATTCCACCAAGATTCCCTCGCCATTGGAGAAAACAAAAATACTCCTCTGGGGCCGCTCGCACTCCAATTTCAATGTCCACACGTGCATCGCCACGATTGCCAAGTTTAACATGGTTCAGAGTTTTATAAGCCTTTGTTTAGTGTAATGATCTGGGTTAGGCAATGATTAGATTTGATTAAAATTTAGATTTTTTTATAGGGTTTAGATAAATTTTGTCATTAAGTTTATATATAAAAAGAAATGTGAAATAAAATTGTAAAAAATCAATATTAATAAAATAAAAACTATCACAAATATGAAAACTACACAGATAGATTACACATTTGAATTGTAACATGAAATTATAAATTGATTTCTAGACTTGGTTATTGACCATAAATTTCAATAAAATTTACAGAATTCACCAAAATTTAAACCTGTTCAACAAACCTTGTAACATAACCCTTAATAATCAATAAAGGTAAACACTCGGCTCCCGTGACCTGCCTTGCGTGTGATCCAAACGACGACTGGTTGTACTCGGGGTCGTCGGATAAGAGCGCAAAGGTGTGGAATGTGTGGGTCAAGTGTATCGAGACTATCGAAGCCCACACCGATTCCGTCAATGTCGTCGTTATGCGTCGCGACAGCCTTCTCTTCACCGGATCTGATGCCGCCACGGTGAAGGTATGGAGGCGGCTAGGTCGTGGCTAACAGAAGCACCAACTAATCATGACTCTTAACATGTTGCTCGATTGGTCGGTCTGTACGCAGGATGTTACGATGGATATATTCATTATCTGAAGGAAGAACAATTCTCTGACCAAATATTTACATTACTCGGGCTTTTTAAGAGGCCATCTTCACTTCATTCTCTGTCTGTTAACCCTTTCCCGTCTTGTTTGTTGTTGAGTAACTCACGTTATTTTTTTAGTTTGTTGTTGGCTAATTTATGGTAAGTGTATTTATTAGTATTTTGTTATTATTTATTATTTATATAAATATTGGTTTAAACTTTCAAATTGATTGGTTTTTTATTAAATTTAATAATAAAAAGTTGTCGCACAAATATTTTAAAATTCTGGGAAAAAATAAAAAGTAATCATCTACATGGTTTAAATATTACAATAACTTTCAATTTTATAATCAAAAACTGTTTAAAATTAAGTTCTTGCATTATATTAAAAAATAAAATTTATTTTTTCACACTTAAATATATAATAAATAAATTTATGGTCAATGATTCTATTGAAGAACTTTTTTACATTGATTGGTTTATAAAAATTAAACGTAAATTACTAATAAACATTAACTAAACTTTACTCTAAAATTCTATAATCTTTAGTTTATAATTACATTGTATAAAAAAAAAAATTAAAAAAAAAATTACCAACAAAACATGAACGACGGTTATTTTTATCAGTCAAATATTCCCTCCTATCCTACTTGTAAACCAACAATCCAATGAAACTGGTTAAACATTACTACTTGTAAACCAACAATCCAATGCAACTGGTTCAACATTACTACTTGAAGGACGATTATTTTCCCAGCAGCTTCATCAATCAGAGTCGTCGCCTGAAAGAGAACCATACCTCTCTCCAATCTTGGTGAGCCACTTGTACACTTCATACATGGACGGCCTTCCATCCGGATTATAATTCACACATCGAAACGCCACCCGCATCACCTCTGCAACTACTGAACTCTCTTCCTCAGCCAACACACCGATCTGATTGGCGTGGCAGCTTTGTGTTGGGGGCGCTACAGAACCAATGCCCTCATCTGCTGCATATAGACGGCGTGTCCATTCATCTGATGATACACCCATCTGATGATTGCCATCACAGCTTTCTGTTCTGGGCTCAACCCAACGGATGCCCTCGTCTGCAAAAAGGGGGCGTATCCATTCATCTGATGATACAGTGATCTCATTCGCACAATAGTTTTGTATCGCCTGCTCTACACAATCGCCCTCACGCGCAAAACGACCATGTATCCATTCAAGGAAAGTCATTTCCCTTCTACTTTCTTCATCCATTACCGTATCACAAGGCCTTAAACCTGTCACTATCTCTAACACAAGTATCCCAAAACTGTACACATCGCCTTTCAATGTCGCAACAGACGAGTTCCTCCACACTTCTGGAGCATCGTACCCAAACTCCTGCACAAGCTGATCATCCTCTCCAGACGAAGAAATGGGAACACAAGTGTCCTCCGCATTCAAAAGTCTGGCCAATCCAAATCCACTTATGTGCGCTTCGTACTTTTCATCCAGAAAGATGACTCCACTGCTTATATTGCGATGCACGACGTGCGGATTGCAGCTGTGGTGAAGCCATGCCAATCCTCTTGCCGTGCCTATACAGATCTTCAGTCTCGTCTCCAAGTCGAGCGTATGCTGTTCGCCTCGAACGCCATGGAGGCAGTTGAGGAGTGTTCCCTTGGCCATGTATTTGTACACCAACAGCTTCTCTTCGTCTGCAATGCAGTAGCCCAGAAGAGGAACAAGATTTCGGTGCCTCAGGTGGGCCAATGCCTTCATCTCGCACTTGAAATCTTTTTCAGTCTGTACTGAACATGGCCGGAATCTTTTTACTGCCAGCAAAGATTGATCTGGCAGTTTGCCTTTGTAGATTATACCTGTCCTTCCATGCAAAACGATATTGTCTTCGCTAAAGTTGCCAGTGACCGCCACAAGATCAGGCAAGCTCATCTTCCTGATGGGCATCTCGAACGAGCAAACTTTAACAGATCTTCGAGCTCGGACATATTTCTGCCAATCGTTGGGCTCATTGGTACTTGGCGGTGGGATTTTGACAGATCTTCTGCATTTTGCTTTTGAAATCATCCACAGAAGACCAAGCAAAATCCAGACAATTAACACAATGCCGAAGAGGAGAAAAGCCGTGACAGCCTTCGGATTTAGTCGTTCACATGCTTTCGAAAGGGGAGGCCCACATAGCCCAGGGTTACCCTGAAAATTAGAGGCAGAAAAGTTGTAAGTGAATGAAGGTATATTGCCAGTAAGCTTGTTGTTTGCTACATTGAAGTCCAGATGGTCGAGCCGTGTCAATTGCGAGGGAATTTCCCCTGTAAGTTGATTTCCATTCAGGCGGAGGATATTGAGGTATGTGCAGTTGCCAAGCTCAGCAGGAATAGGTCCCGTAAACTTGTTCTGGGAGAGATCAATGGCTACCAGATAAGGAAGCCATTGGCAGAGCTCCTTGGGAATGGTACCCGTAAGATTGTTTTGAGAGAGAGTCAAGCTCGTCATTCTCTTGCAGTACTGTACTCCAGATGGAAACTCACCTTGAAGCCCCATATGTTGAAGCGAAATTGACTGCACATTGTTATTATCATCATGCCAACAAGTAATTCCCAGAAAATTGCAAATAAACCCCTGGGTAGTGTTGTCGAAGTTCCAGGTGTCGAGGCTCCCCAGAGGGTCCTTCAATTCCTTGAAAGTAGTCTGAAGACAGTGTACATCATTTCCTGGAGAAATGGTATGGGACGAAATGAGGCATATCAGTTGGAAAATCACTAGCATGGCCCCCAGAAGGCCCAAACGCCCGAAAATTGTCATGGCCTAATCAGTGCTCTCCTATCGTTTCAAACACAATCCCGTACCTGCCTAATCTCAACAAATGGCCGCTGCTCACCCAGCTCAAACAGGATTGCTGCTATCCAGGTGCAAGCATGAATCGCTTAATCACGTTAATATCTCATTGGCCAGCCCCTAATTATAATACCCACAACAAATTTTCCACATCAGAAAATGAAAATACAGAAATCCATGAGATGGACAAACGAAAGGGGTATCGCCGTGTGCGTCTTGTCTTCTTGTGTGTACTTTTCGCGGGCAGCTTCCGATGGCAAATCCATGGCGTCTGCTACGTCTTCTCCACTGCATCCTAGTCAAAACGGCTGCGACGTATTCTCCACGGCATCGTAGTCAAAACGGCATCATTCTGCATCCCTTTGATGACCTCAAATTTTAATCTGGACTCTAAACGTGAACGGATGTTATTAATTTTATAGGCAATCTATAAATTTCATTTAACTTTTAATCTATTTATTTGTTCGTTAGGTTTTTTATTTTTCTATTTTATAATAATCTTTTCCTAAATTTAAATTATATAATCTTTTATAATTTTTAGTTTATTATCTTATTAATGATATATATTTATAAATAAAGATTAAAATTTTTGGAGTGGTTTATGATGTGATTTTTTTTAGATTTTTGTGACAGAATCTGGCGGAAGAAATTAAGGTTAAATCTTGATTTGTTGCAGTTAAATTTTTTTTAACTGTATATTTGGATTCAGCACCCCGAAAAACTCCAGGGACACTTGGTTGTGTAGAAACTAACTATAAAACTTGTGATTCCAATAAATTGCTGCCGGATTTTAACCGAAAAAACCCACCAAAAAGTTTTCAAAAAGTCTCATTATAGACAACTGCAAAATTTTTCTCCAAATTAATTATGCGTTTTTAATCATTTTATTTTAAATTAATCAATTAAAACAAAAACATATCA
>APFE031327115.1:0-10881 GCA_000404065.3 Pinus taeda
GATCTTGTCTTGTCTGCAAGATAATATTTGTTTGCCTGACAAATTGGCAACCATATTATGGATTGAACCTACAATATTTGGTTATTTCATCTGCCTGATTATCATTGAGATTATTTTTTGTATTCAATTGCATCAAGTGTTACCATCAATATGGTATTAGTCCAAGAGGATGAATTAAATAATGAACATGTGGTTTACTAGTTGAGTAGGAATCTTACCAATTCTGAAATAAAATATGAACATGTGGAGAAATTGGCATTGGCAGTTGTGCAAGATGCCCATAGATTTCGTCATTAGATTTTATTGTGCAAAACAACAATGGTTTCAGATTATAACCCCATGGTTTATAGTCATACCAGACAATTGCTTAGGGGCAAATATTCCAAATGGATTGTTATTGTATAGGAATTTGACTTAGAATTTGTTAAATCCAAGTCAAAGAAATCACTAGTGTTCGTTGAGCTTATTTGTGACTTAACCTATTCTAAGACATAAATGGTAGCAAAGGATTCTCTTCCAAATGAATCTCTCTTTCTTATCAGTACACTAGATCCTTGGTATGGAGATATTATTGTTTATCTCCAAACTCAAACTTTTCAGCCAAAATTATCTCGTACTGATGTCATCACACTCAGTACCAATCCCAATAATACACTATTGTTGGTGATGCACTTTATCGTCATAGAACTAATTTAGTTTTTTTACTATTGTAAATGAGCTCATTACTAAGAGGAGGGGGGGTGAACCAGTGGTGATAGGAATTATAAAAAAATTCAATTCTTTTCCAATTATTGATTCACACACAGACATTAACCCATTAGCGGATCATATCACATAAAACGTTAAACAACTCAATAAATAATAAATATGAATTTGCAGCTACACCAAGATCATCACATGTGAACCATAAAATCAACCAAATAAACATGCAGAAGAGGACACAAGATATTTCTGGTGGAAAGTGCTCTCCAAGGAAAAAAACAACTCGTTGTTACCACTGCACTGCTCAATAATTTTATTATTCATTAATTCATGGAAATTTTCGGAAAAAATCACATAGAAAGTATTAGGTCGATGTGTTTCGAACCAAACAGTGTGGTTCATCTTCGGGACAAGATGGCTTTATTATTAGTCAATAAATTCAATATATATAAAATACATATGGCTAATATAAGTAAGAACTTTGATCCTCATCTCACGACTATATATACATCCATCTGATGGAATCCATCATGACCAACGAGCCTTGACTAACTCCAATTGGACTCATGAAGTAATATGATCCTCATCTCACGACTCTACGGACATCATCTTCTAAAATTCACCACGACCAAGTAGATTCTCCTAACTCCAATTGGAATCATGAAGAAATATGTTCTTTGTACTAAATTTTTCAGAGCCCCCACTCCACTCTTATATGTTACCCTAGTTTCATTCATTTTCAGACTGGAGTCAATCTGAATTGCTCAACTAGAATAACACAATAACCTCTATCAATATAGGCTCAAAACAAATACAATGATCACCTTTAACAGTTCTGCAAAACCTCACTCAATCAATGTGAAAACCCCATCCATAATCATGTTGCATACACAAAATATAACATGATGAAAAAATAATGAGCAATCATATAGGAAATTATATACAATAATTCCTTAATCCATCACCAAATTGTTGCATAATATTCTTGTTGAATCACGCTTCTGCTACCATTTACTACTGTTGTAAATTGTTGTGGACTTTCTGCAAAATTCCCTGCACAACCTGCACACAATATTCTTCTCTCACACACACTCTTCCTTACTCACTCAGCCATCACATAGTAGGAATCTTCATTAAATATTGAGTTCGAGCTTCTCCTGTAGCAGGGAACACATCCCTAGATTTTCTTAATCATTGGAGCTCCAGAATCTATTATAATATCATTATATAATATTCATTTATTGGTCCATCCTGTAGAATCCTCTAGTAGGGAGAAAGTCCCTAAATTCTCTCATTTTGTAGATCTTCATAATTTACTCAATATTCTACAAAATAAATAAAATTAAGCATATAATAAGCGAGGGAAAATTGAATTCCTAAGGACCTATTAGGACTATGAATTAACTCTATAATGTGCATGTAAGGGGGTTAAACAAACCGTTGAAGTGTCTAGTAATGATAAAATGGACCTTAAAATATACTCAATTTAGAGGCCCTTAGAGGACAACCAAGGTTCTTAAGAACTTACAACAATATTTAGAAGGATTTTTCTAGAAAGGTCTTAAAATTGGTGTTCAATTTTTTTGGTTGAATGTGTGGTCTAGTAGCAAAATAAGGGAGATACAATGAAGACATTATGTCTCCTACAACCATTAGCTATACCAAATAAATTTTGGGAATAATTTTTATTGATGGATTCTATTATAGGTTACCCAAATCTGAAAGAAATAATGTCATCATGATAGTAGAGGATCGAATCACGAAGTATGCCCTTTTTTGTTTCTTTATCATAATTTTAAAGAAAGTATAGTAGAAGCAACATTCATGGAAATAGTTCAAAAGCCACACGGAACCTCTAAGATTATTGTAAGTGACTAAGATCCAATCATTATTGGAATTTTTTAGACTAAATTATTTTCGTTTTTTGGTACTCAATAAGCTAGCAACTCATCGTACGCTCATCAATCTGATGTAAAATTTGATATTGTTGATAAATGTTTATAAGGATATATTTGTTTCTTTCATTTGATAAGTAGACACAGTGGTTCAACTGGTTTCCGTTGAGAAAATGATGGTACAACATATCTTTCCAAACTTCATAAAAAATGTATCCTTTTATGGAATTTTATAAATATCATACTCCATCCATCACAACACCCTTAAAATGGACTGCAAAGGTTCAATTAGTAGGAGACCACATAGGGAACCAACAAGAGGCTCTTAAACTATTTGAGGAAAACTTGATTATAATACAAAATGGGATGAAGTGACACGCAAATCAACATTACAATGAAAATAAATTTGAAGTAGTTGATTGGATGTTTCTAAGGCTACAACCATATAATTAGATGTCCCTCAAGCAACAAGAGTAGGGTAAAAAATTATCACCCAAGTATTATGGCCCGTATAAGGGATTGTAGAGGATTGGAAGTATGGCTTATGAATATGAGTTGCATCCATCTTATTGTGCACATCAAGTCTTCCATGTTTTTTAAATAAAGAATGTAATTAGTAACAATATCTTGATCTAAAATATTTTAGAAAATCAATGAAGAATGGAAACCCATACTGTAACTAGAAACAATCACTGAAACAATGATTAAGAAAATGTGAAATCGAGCAATTATTGAACACCTCATCAAATGGAATAGCCTGCCAATAGAAGAGACAACATGGGAAGATGAATTATTCATGTAGAAAAACCCAAAATGAGTCAAGTCTTGATGACAAAACTTGTTTGAAGGGAAGTGGCATGTTAAACCCTAAGACAAGGACCCATGTTAAGGATAAACTCCCTTATTAAGACTTAGATATTGAGTCATTACATTTTTAGTGTTATATTAGTAAATTAGCTAGAGCATTTCATTGTACCCTTTCATTATAATTGTACCCTTTGTTTCCTATATATACAGGAAAGTTATTCCTAAGATCATCTCATCTTGTCTTTTATATTGGATGCATTGTAAAGGGAGGTTTCCCCCTCATAGTGGATTATATTCAATATGCAAATCCATAAAATGTTTGGCGATATTTTCATAAAAATATTCAAATTTCTAGGGATTTTATATACTTCTATAAAATTTTAGCAATTTTTAAGGTAATTAAAAAAAAATGTTCTATAGAATTTAGAGAATAAGTTTTAGAAAAAATGGAAATTGGTGAATGTTTTTTATCCAAAACACATGGAAAATTAGTCCATGGGAAAAATCTAATCCCTATTTTTTTCCCTAATGAGCTTCTTCTTAAACATCCATTTTCTATCATCAAGATTTATTCCATCAAGTAAATTCACCAATTTCGATGACTTATTTTTGTTTAATGCCTCCATTTTTTCAACCATGACATTCTTCTGATGGTTACCTTCTTCTAAAGTTTACCTTCTTCAAAGTCAAGTACTCCTCTAACAATGCTAGGATAATCATCAATGGTAGATAAAGGAAAGGTAGAATAAAAATTAAGTGGATTATACCTTTATGTTTTGCTTCTAACTTGAAAAAATATTTTCAAGAATAGGCTTTTCCATTCCTCTTTTTCATATTGTGCAGTTTACACATTTCATCATTGAGGCAATATCTACATTCTCCAAGAAAAATTGTATTTTTTATGGTTATCCTTCTCTTTTCTCAACTTCATGTTTGACAATATTTTTAAGCCCTTTGAATATCACATCATGACTACAAACATTCTTCCTTATTGCTAGATTCCAAATTGTATAACCTTTACTCCATATTTATAGCCAATAAAGACACATTTTTTACTTTATTGTCAAGCCTTCTCCTATTCTCATTGGTAACATCCACATAGGTATCAAAGTCAAAAACTCTAAAATATTTAAGAAATGTCTCTTATTGATCCATATCTCATGAGGAGTCTTATCAATCAATGTTGATGTAGGTGATTTATTTATTAGATGACACATAATGCTTACTATCCCTAACTATAATTTCTATTCTATGCTTGCACTGCTAAGCATATTTATTTCCTTTTCCATTAGTGTTTTATTTATCCTTTCTGCAACTTCATTTTGTTGAGGTGTGTATGGAGTTATATTTTGTGATATTATTCCAAAATATTGATATAACTTCTCATTTCCAAAAATATTGTCCCCCATCATGTTCTCTCAACAATTATTTTTTTCATTATTTAGTGTTATACAAGAGCCTTAAATTCTTCGAATTCACCAAAAACATCAAAGTCTTCTACTTGAAATGCAACCATTTTGTTTGGATAAATCATCTATAAATAAGATACTACATATATATTCCTTGTGATGGAAGAAAAACAAGTCCAAACACATAACTGATGTATCATCTCCAAGATCCTTTTTCTCTTGTGGTATCAGATGGGATCCCATGTAATCCTTTTTTGGGTGAGACTTTCCTTTTTTAATAGAAGTATCATCAAATATATTAGTTTATCTAGATTTTTCTATCAACAACGTTTCTTATAATTCTCATCTTTATTACATTTGCAACATTACCTTATAGATTATACTAAAGATTAGATCTACCTCTAAAGAGTTATTTTATTTCTATATATGGAGTGACCTTCCACAAACAAGGTATCCTTGATCTAATTATCCATGGTTTGTCAACTTATTTCTTCCAACAATAGGGATGCAACCACATTGTCAAGATTTCATATGGTTGCATTACTCCCAATAGGTACAACAAGGTTATGCATGATTCCAATGAAGAACACAATAGACTAATGCGCTTATCTTCTTCAAACAAAATAATATCAATAGATAAAAATGAAATTATAGTAGTATTAAAAGCATTGATATGATTTTTCATTGATTCTTCATCACTAATCCTTAGGTGGTGGAGTTTATTTCAAAAAAAAAATTCACCAAATATTTACAATGATATAAGCCCCTAACTTATCACATTATGCCATGTGTATTTCTTCTCCTAATACATTCAGTAACACTAAATCTAAAACCAATTACCATATCATATTTTTTTCCTTTTGATCTAACTTCATATATTTTTCCATCATTATACTCATAGGTGTAGTACTACATCCGCAATAACCCATTATTATTTATGTACAAGAAGGTCCTCCATCTTGAACTTCCATGGCTCAAAGCTCTAACAACTAAATTTCTCGATCTTGATTTTGGAACTATTCACTATTATCTTTCATGCAAGAAGCATTACAATAGAACTCCTACTGAAACTGAATTTATAATAGTCCTAAGAAAGACTTGCTTGATCAAGAGCAAGCTAAACCCTAGAGAAAAGGTGTCCCCCCTCCTAAATCTAGTAACATTGTTCTTACAAAAAATATAACATTAAAACTTTAACAAGTGAAGCAATGCGTACATATTCTTAAGCAAAATGAAATGAACAGCGATGACACACACAAAGTACACAAAAATTTACCATGGAAACCCTTAACTGAGAAAACCAACCTAACTTAAACTTGCACCTCTATCTTCCAATGTATTAACTTAACCATTCATGATACAACATTTAGGTATCTCACAACATCCAAAACCTTGATCTGCTAACCAATTATATTATAGTGCTAATCTTTTAATTCAAATTAGATTACAATGAGTCAAAAAAACACAAAAGTAAAAATGTATAAAGTATTCTCAAATCAGTGCTTGAATATGAATGCAGTTAATGCCTCATGCATAAATGCATAGTATATATGCAAAGAATATAGTGCATCTCCAATATCCACAATGTCGCAAATCATTTGCAAAAAGGACCCAATTTGTCTCACCGACAAAACCTTCCCACCTAAACAAGCACTGCACAATTTTCCACTACTAAATTCACACCCAAGTTAGCCAACTAAGGCTAATTCTTATTGGAACCTCAAAAGTAGATGCACAGTTGTACGTACCACTCTCAACCCATCAAATGCACAAAATTCCATTAACTCATTAATTTATTTTCCATATTTAATCAACAAATGACCACCAATAATCATTTTTATACCTTTTAGAGTCTCTTAGTCATTTACTTGGGTTAATCCAAGTTTCCAGAAAATAGGGTGAGCATGACGAACTTGGTTCCTCTCTAACTGTTGGGAGATCCTAGTGCATTTTTTAGTAGAATTGTTCTCCAAAAGGCCACCCATTTAGTTTTCCTTGGATGACCTCCACATAATATACTCTAAGAGATGTGGCCAACTGTCTCCTTAAAATGTAACTCAATGAAATTTATTGTCTTCACGCACAGCATGCCATGTTTGGTTAAGCAAGACACCTTCTCCTAAGGAAGGGAACCTTCCTTAACATGTTACACACACACACATAAGTGTGTTGTTAACGATTTCTTAAGTCACTTGTCAAAGATGAGTTTTTTTAGTACAATTCATTTGGCTATGCACCATGCACTACTAAATCTTATATGGTGCATCTTTGTCCAAACTATTTAAAAGCAATGCCAATAAACCAAAGAAATTCATTTAGATTCATCATTACTTAAAACCATTTCATTGAGTACTCTCAGTAACAATATTTTCATAAAATATTTTAATTTCATTAAACAAACTCATACACCATACATATTCAACATAAAACTTTATATAAAACTTTATATAATATAAACATAAATCTCCACTTAAAAACCTAAAACCTTTTACCAATAAACTCACCAATGTTCACATCTCCCCATTTTTATAAAATATCTTGATTTCATTAAACAAACCTATACATATTCATCCTACCAATTTCATTGAGAAAAATATAACCTTATATAATATGAACATAAATATCCACTTAAAAAACCTAAAACCTGCAAATGGGATAAATCTCCACTTTAAAAACCTAAAACCTGCTCATGAACTCACCCATGTTCACATCTCCTCTTAGAATTATATATTTGTTAACTCAACCATGTTACCACTTCCTTAAGTGATGTATTTACACACTTGCAACACAATTTATGATTGAACAACAAACCTACATCCTCTCATAGTGTACGTAATGTGATGTAACACCATCAACGCATTTTAAACCATAAATGAGTTTCATTTTTCTACATTAGTAGGAGTATAACGCAATATATTAAATAGTAAAATGCAGGTATATTCGAATTTTAGTAACATGGGATGCTACAAGGACGTGTGGGATGAACGTTGGACAACAATAATATCTACGAATATAATATCATAAAGGAGTGAAAAAAGAGAAAAATGATTTGAAGATTCAATGTCCCGTCGAACATGGGATGTTGCCATAAATATAACAGGCTAGTAGGGCATGAACTGAAATCCTGCGCTGAGAATCTGTACTGACAAAAGGGAAAGATGAGTAATCGTGTTCTTTTTCTTCTTTTTTTTAATAGGATTGCAATTCTTCCTATCCATTGAGAGTGACAACTGCCCACTATTCTACGCATGGATTGGTCGAGACCTTCAATTCTTGATGTTTATGCACATGGCCTCACATGAACCAAATTCGAAGCTGTCAGGCTCTGCACATGGATTACAAGATGCTCATACGCTCTGCTATATAACTCTCATGAATTTGTTGCTTCCACATGAATTATATAGCAAGCAGTTGGTTGTTTTAACTGAACAACATTATTAGTCGTTGCTGCAGTTGTCGTTTTAAGTGAACAACATTCTTAGTCGTTGTTGTGTTGAGATCTGTGCAATGGCACTTCGTCTGCTGTTTATTTATCTCACTACGTTGCTCTTGCTCAGTCTGCTGTGGGAAAGCCAGGTAACTGTAATTCACTTTGTTATGACCCAAGTCATCTACAGTATAGGTTTGAGTCCTGACATTGGCCCTAACTTTGTAGGGTGTCAGTTCTGCTGTGAGGACTGCTAATGGCCAATCCAACATAGCAACTCCAGTGAGTTCATTTCTCTTCTCTCATCAAACTTTTATTACTATCATACACTCATGTGAATTCAGGATTGCTATGTACCTAGAGGTTCTAACTAGAGCTTAAATAATATGCACTTTGTTATTAACAAGTTTTCCATTTTTGAAATGTCACCATACACCACTGGTTGATTACACAAACAGAGTATGTAATGCACTTCCTTTCCCTGGGTGCAATTAAGAGTTTCAAATTGTACATATATAGGGCACCATAGTTAATTGTTTTCCTGGATTTTATGGTATGTGAGGTTTGAAAGGAAAGGACTAAAAGCTGCTTTGTGAAGGAATTCAATCAAAATAAGCGTTGGAATGTCATAATGCTGCATCCTATTATGCCTTGTGGTCTGCATATAATTTGTAAAATTTGATTGAAGTTTTCTTCTAAAACTGAATGTAAGAAGATAGTATTATGAGATCTAGGTGCCTCCCGTTAGTAAAGATGGCTTGATGTGAATTGTTGAGATGAAGAAAACATCATTTACATCGATTGGGTTTATGGTTAAAAATACCAATAACCATTGTTGTTGAAATACATGCAGTATGGAAGCCAACAAGGCAGTCTCCAACCTGCAGGTGTGAAGCCCAACTCCACCTACAAATTCACTTACAGTTTACATGTTTTGTTTTTTTTCAATGATTATCCATTATTGTAATGTGAGATGATATTTTAGTGCATACCTTAATGAGTGTGTGAATATATATTCAGAATGCTCACCGAGGTGCCAAGCAAGGTGCTCAGGGACAGCGTACAAGAAGCCGTGCTTGTTCTACTGTAACAAGTGTTGTGCAAAGTGTCTGTGTGTTCCTCCAGGAACATATGGGAACAAGCAGATGTGCCCCTGCTACAACAACTGGAAGACCAAGAGAGGAAGCCCAAAATGCCCATAGAATTTGTTCCAAACCCACTTGTATTGTAGTACTATTTCCTATACCGTCAATCTGGTCTCTCTACTTCTATGGGAGATAATTGGATTGTAATTACTATTTTCTGCAATGACACCTGTTGTGGAGACTATTGGATTGCAGTTATGAATCCTTCAAAGTGGAGATAAGTTGCTGCTGGCCATATCTGGTTTTATGCTTCTGCATTTAATTATATCTCTGGGACTGGGATCAAGTGAAGTTGTTATCTTTTCTAAAAAATTTAATCCGGAGGAATTGGTAATACATTGAACCCAAATCAAACGTGTCTTTCCCGTTTTTTTCACCAACAAAATATTTTACAACCTTATATGACATAGAAACTCTATACGACCAATGATCACTCAACATTGATATAAGAAACTCCATACGACCCATCATCTCTCAACACTGTAATTTATTGGAAAATCATTGCTTGAGTTATCCATCGTATTTTTCAAATATGAATAATAGATTTATTCACGATAGAGCGGAGAGGAGTTGGGTTATATTTAAGGATGATAAAATAATATTTTTAATAATTTTTAATTTATTTTATAATCAATTTAATAAAAAAAGTAGTTGAAAAAAAATTCCTAACAACTAACTTGAAATCTAAAAAGAGATAATTTCTTAAACTATTTAATATAAATGACAGAAATAATTATGATATTAATAATGTCAAAGAAAACATATTCTACAGCCCAATATGGCTAAATAGCTAATGTTGGCCAATGTTAAATTATATATAACTTTTTAATCTTATTAATAGACTAAGATTAATTATTAAAATATAACTATGTATTTGAATGGATAGTAAATTAACTCATGCTTTTAATAGTTCCTTTATCATATATGTGAATTTGAATGGATCAATAATTTACCTTTAACAAAAAAAATTACCACATTCGAATTCCAAATTAAGTAAAATTTAAACAATTTTACTCTTTACTAAAGCCAATGCAATTTCTTAAATCAAAGGGAAAAGGTTAATTCAACACAAAGAATCTAAAATCTTGCTCCAAAAGCTTTTAATATTTCTTTTTGCTACCAAAATCTTAGGTAAACATGTAAGCCTAAACATTTAACATATAATGTTTAACATTTAACATTTTTAATTTAATGTCGGTCCTATTTAAAAATCAATCTAATTATTATTATATATAAACACAATATAAATTTAAAATATAAAGAGGTTTACCAACACTCAAAAAGAAATATGGTAAATAAATATAAATGTACATAAACTGGCAGTACGATAAATAAATAAAACCTATTTTTATACTTACTCCACTGATATGATAAATAAATAAAAATATAAATCAACCAAAGGTATAGTAAATAAATAAATATAAAAGAGGTATAAAGAGGTATGGTAAATAAATAAAAATATATCAAATGGATTAGAAATCAACATCTAATTATAT
>APFE031327131.1:0-12395 GCA_000404065.3 Pinus taeda
GTGCTCCCCTAGGATTGTCCAGGACCAAGAAAATATTTTTAAGGATGAAATCATCAAAGTTTTGTGTCATAGATGGTGCTTTGTTTTGGAAAAATCATGAAGGAATATTGCTTAATTGTTTGGCTATGAATGAAACTAACAGCATCATGAAAGAATTCCATGCAGGGGACTGTGGAGGACACTTATACTGGAAGTCCATTGCTGACAAGATTTTAAGGGCTGGTTATTATTGGTCCTCTCTTTTTGCAGATGTCAAGAAGTTTGTTGTTTCATGTCACAAATGCCAAATCTTTGAAGGGAAAAGAAAATTACTGCCTCTGCCCCTTAAGCCCATTTCAACCGAAAAGCCTTTTCAACAATGGGGTCTCGACTTCATTGGAGAAATTCATCCCCCACTCTCAGGCCAGCACAAGTGGATTTTAACAGCCATTGATTATTTCACTAAGTGGATTGAAGCCATCCCATGTAGACAAGCCAATAACTCCACCATTATCCAATTCCTTGAGAGCAATATCCTTTCCAGATTTGGTTGCCCTGAAAAGATTATCACTGATAACACTGTTGCCTTCAAATCCAAAAAGATCATTAACTTCTGCCACAAATTCCACATTACCTTGGGCCACTCCACAGCCTACTACCCTCAAGGTAATGGCTTGGCTGAATCATCCAACAAAAGTCTCATCAAGATCATGAAGAAGCTGCTAGAGGAAAACAAAAAGAACTGGCATAGGAAGCTCACAAATGCTCTGTGGGCAGACAAACTTTCAACTAAGAAATCCATTGGGATGAGCCCTTATGAGCTAGTATATGGCATGGAGGCTAAATTTCCTTCATCTCTGGGCATTCCTACTATCAAGTTGTTGCAGGAAATTCAGGTTGAACCAAATGACATGCAAAGAAGAGTAAATCAAACCATTCATCTTGAGCAAACTAGAGAACAAGTGTATGACAGAGCTCAAATGTTGCAAGAAAAAATCAAAAGGATGTTTGATAAGGAAGCTAAAGCAGAGGATTTCTGGGTTGGTAGCAAAGTTCTTAGGTGGGATTCACGAAGAGAGGACAAGTGCAAGCATTCCAAATTCGATTTCCTGTGGAAAGGCCCATACATTATCAGCGTTGTGCAAGGCAATAACACATATTTTCTCAAATCTCTGGATGGCAGCACAGCTGAAGAAGGCCCTGTTAATGGCCGAATGCTAAAACACTACAATGATCCCTTTTGAAAGAAAGAACAGGCGGTATTATTTTCTGTACATAAATGTTTGTATATATCAGCACTTTGATTTTATTTTGTAACAGTCCAGATGCTAAAGCACGTGGAAGAAAGAAAGCAGTGCTTCACAATTCTCTAGTAAATCAATTGAGGGAAAGTGCTGTGTGTGATGGTCCAAAAGCTCAAATCAATCCAACAGTCAGCACTAAGAAGTTTTCAAAGCACAACAACAACAGAAGATCAAGGAAATCTGACCTGTTGTTCTTGGCTTCTCACAAGGAGAAAGCCATCCCCAAGTGGAGCCACTGTTAGCCTCCTGCTGCAGCAGGTTACTCATATTTCATGATGCACATTTTTACAGGCCAAATATGTCATACTTTGCATGCTGCAATGCTCCATATTTGCTAACACTCACCAAAAAAGAGGCCATGAGAGAATGCTACTCAAAGTTCATCTACTGCATTCCAATTTTGAAGAGTCATTTCATTTTTGTACAAATTTTCAGCTAAGGGGAGTCCAAACAGCCTTAATCTTGGGTCTCTCTAGGTTCTTCAATTTCCCCTGTTTTAGAAATAGAGATGAAAAATATTCCAACAGCTTAATCTTGGCAAATTTCTTAGATAGGTAGAGAATCAAAGGAGCCCCAACTGCTTAAATCTGGCCCTTGGAGAAATAAGTGGTAGAATGTAATGGAGAAACATCAAAAGAAAAATGTTGAAAAGTTGGGTCTGCAAGTCCAAGTGCACCCAAACCAAAAAGAAGAAAAAATGTTAGGTAAGTAGGCTGGGTAGGTAATTTTGAGGTTGCAGAATGTTGATTTGTGATTAATTCCACATTTTCAAGTGTTACACTCATACAGATCACAGTCAGCAGACAGTTCCCATTTGAAGGACTTCAAGCGAGGCATGACTAACTTCCTCTTTTTCCTCTTCCCTAAATCACTTACTAACTTCACCTAAAGAGGTCAAGATCTGTTTGATATCTCTTAGTTTCATCATTTTCCATGTCATTAGCCTTGGTAAAGATCTGCTTTACTCAAGGAGGCTCCATACTTTCTCTACAAAGTTCTATCTCCCCTTCACAGCGTAAGATCTCTAAAACTTAGCGCTTTCTGGTCACTTTCATATTAACTACTGACATTATTATTTAATTCCCTATATATTTCCCCATCCCCCTATTAAAACTATGTCAATAACTCCCCAATGTAAATATCCCCTCCCCCTGGTTGAAATATAACCATAAACATCCCTTGGGAATTACTAAGTCATCTGGACCTTAGTAAGAGCCCCCATCTCTGCATAAATTTCCCCTCAAGGTGTTTGGACTCCTTCCAAAACACAAAGAACCCCCTCTCCAAATGCAAAACCCCCCCCCCCACCCACACATTTTTCTTTGGAATTTATTAATGTTTGTTTAATAAATCACCAAGCGCCGAAACCCATTAACTGTTAACTTAAAGTTCCAACCCACCCGCACCGTGAAAAATTAAAAAATAATGTGTGCACTATTTCACCAAGCCTCGTGCACCTTCTCCACCCTTCCACCATCCAATCACCTCCCCCAGATTTGACGGCTATTATCCATATCAGACGCCCTTTTGTGTGGGCACGTTAGCACCCGATGTCCGACGGTTTTACTGTCGTACACCGAGACAGCTAGCGGCTTCCCATTGCATCGGGCCGCCCCTAACAGAAACCGCTTCCGTATCAAAAGCGGTCCGATGCCCTACCAAAACCGCCCTCCCCTCATGTAACAGGAGTGCCACGTCACCCCGCCACGTCAGCTCCACCTCACCCCTTCCTCCCTACGCCTGGCCCACGTCACCTGCCACCGTGTCCTGCCATGTCATCACCTGCCGTACTGCCACGTCACCCTGCTGATGTCACATACGTACCAGAGGACCCCACTGCTGATGTCATGCTGATGTCATCCACCATACAAGTGACATCATGCTGATGCCAACAGCAAAAAAAAACAGAAAAATGCGCAAGCGCGAAAGTCAAGCTTCGGAGCTCCCGAATGAAAAACAGAGGCAGTTTTCTATGCGCAATTAGCGCGAAGCGCTAATCACGCATCGCTATGGGAAATGAGCCATATTGGAGAATCTTTAGGGAATATTTTGATTCCTCGGCCTTTTTTGCACCGAAAAGGCTCGAAAAAGCCCGATTTTGCCAATTTAAACGTATTTGAAGACAGAGAGAGACCCAGTTCAGAGGTTAAAGTGTGTCAGAGTAGTTGTGAAGATAAAAAGCATGTCAAAGAGTATCAGTGTAGCATCAAAGTGTATCAGAGGAGATTTTCTCAAGGCTCGAGGCAAATCCAGCACTAAAAGGAAAGCCCTGAAAGTCAAGAAGTAGTTGAAGACGCATTGAAAGCTCACCAGCACAAATGACTGCGCATTAAACTCAGAGGAGATCAGTGGACCAGAACTCAATGCATATTTATTACAAAACCATTGCACCAAGCCACAGAGGACATCACATTAACTCAATTTTTGATCCAGCTGCCATTGGCGCAGCCCAAAGAAGATTTACTTACATTTAATTCCAGCGTAAGTTAGGTTTAGAAAGCTTTTTCCTGCAAACCTGTTCAGGTCGGTTGTAATAAATGACTTCAGATATTTTGCTTATATATACCACCCTGAAAAATGGAGTAGGGGTTGGTTGGTTGTTGATCTTTGTTAGTTCGATATTTTTCTCAGACTTGCACTGGAAATGTGATACTTTCTATAATCAAAGACTGCTGAAAGCATGGATTCTGAAACTGTCTGCTATGTTTAACTGGTCGAGGAGTGACTATGGAATTCCTGTGCTTCTACATGGTTCAATAAGTGTTTCTTTAACTCTGTTTATTTTTTTATGTTTGTGTTATCATCAATCCACCGTCTAAATTGCAGAAAATAAGAATAGTTTAGGATTTGCTTGGCTGCAACCTAGGCTCAATTTCTGCAATTTCTCTATGTTTTCATCAGGAATAGTTATGAACATGCATACTTAAATGATCTTGTTTACGCTGTTTCTTTCACATATGAATGCTAGTTTAGGAATTCTTAACTGCTCCCAAACAACCATTCATTCACCTCTTTCCCTGTTAGTTAATGAAAGATTCTTGATTGCCTCTCATCCCTGACTTTCATCCCATCTTTTCAGCAAATTGGTATTGTTTCATGTGTAGCTATCCCGCTCCATAATCCTCTTGTAACCAAGAAAACGCAACAGGAAGCCTTAATCCATGACTCCATGCCCAATGGTTTGAAACTTATCACACTTTCCCTTGACTCTCTGCTTGGAATTATCTGCCTCACATTCATCTTCCATCCAAACAGAAAATCAAAACCCTTGAACTCAATAACTAGCCTAAAATCACCATCAACAAAGCTAAATCATTAAGAGAGAGCCCTCTCTGATTGCAGGTGGGCTAGAACCTGCAATCCAAAGATTGGTTTGTGGTTACCTCAGTCGTATCCCTTCAGGGGCTTAGGGACAACCTGAGTGATAACAGTTTCAATGAATTATAGTGGAATTTTGCATTGAAGGATTTAAAATTCTTCTATTCTAACATTGGTGTTTTAAATTTGGCATTCCAGTACTCAAATTGGCGACCACACTGATGCACATAAAAAAACAAAGATAGTTCAAAAGTATTCCACTAGAGTTAAATAGATTTCAAGATACGTTTACATAGAGATGAAAAACCAGTGAAAAAAAAAGAGTATTTAACTTATTGAACAACAAAGTAAACAATAGTTAATCTAAATAACATAATTGAATTGGAACTAAATGTTAAAAATAGAAATAGAAAATTAGAGATCAAATTTGAAGCTTTATATACAGTAGCAACATTACCGTGATAGTAGTTTGAAAGGGTATGCAAAGAATATAAATGAGTAGGTGAATGAATGAAGATATGTAAGTTGATATAATCTCCTACTAAGCATGTCTGAATGATTTTTATGGATAACAAATTTGAGAGCTAAGAATTTATTTATGAATATATGTTAGAGAGGCCATTCCCTCTAAGTATGAAAATATATGAAGAGGGATCTGAAAGGTTGTATAGTAGGTTCTTTCACAATAGAGTTTGCTTCTTCCTTTAGTTCGGTGTCTAAAAAATAAGCATGCTTTTTCATGAAGAGAGAAAGGAGATTGAAGTCTACAATAGGTTGTAGCCTACATAAATTGATGTAATATGAAGTTGTAGCATTATTTTTAATCATAATAAAAATGAATTTGAGGTTGTCCGAGTTAGATTTCCATGTTATTATCTTGTGTTGAGATTTTATGAGATTGGTGTGTTATTTTTTACTATTATGTTGCTAAGTATTTTCACTTAGAGAAAAAAAAAAGTCTTCTTATTTCATGATTGTTTTAACTTCTCTTTGTGTTAACTTCCGCATTAGCTTAGTTTTGTCACATATTTATGAAATTTTTATTTCTCTAATGATATCTTAAAGCATGTTAATTATATCTGTTCCTATGTATTGATGTAGGCTAGAGAAACCTACCACCAACTTGAAATTTTCTCACTCAAATATGTAATTCTATTTTTAATTAAACAAAATTATGCATACTATATTGTTGTCTACTCTAGTTAGAATATCCTAGTTAGAGTACCAAGAATTTAGCTAATCTAGGTTCAAATTTTGGCAATGGAGAGAAGACGTGTCTTCAACAAAGTATGTTTTTATCTATTTTTATTAAATAAATATGCAACCATCATGCATGAAAATATTATTAACATCATCCTCAATGGTATTGTGATGTATGCATCGAATAAATCAATCTAGTATGTCAATCTCCATTTTTCTTAAATAAACATGTAACTACAAGGTGACATACATGTTTTCTTTCAATTATTTATTTGTTCTATATTGTCTAACATGTGTTGGTCTTAGAGTTCCATTTCCCCAATACATTGTCAATTTCTCTTAGGGCTATATTGTTCTTTGCTTTGATAATTCCATTTCTTCATTAACACATTGCATTCACCCCATAACATTATTCAAATTTACATCATTTTTAGCATCATATGCAATTATATAGAAAGAAAAATATCATGACCATAAATAAATGAACAAGAGGAGAAAACAAGTCACACATAGAGACACCAAGATTGGTCGGAGACAAGGAAAAAACCCATTATAGGAAAAACCCTTTCGAATTCTTCTTCTTATTAGATTGTCATCGAATGATTCAACAAAAGAGAGTACAATGATCCATATCTTCATTCATACAAGTATTCATCAATAGGAACCACAACATCCATGAAATGAACCCATCAATGCTTATATTCAAAATCCTTATTCTGAAACCTATAATGAACTATCACTGTCTGCAGTCATTTTTCGAACACTACAATCACTGAGAGAAATATTCAAACATCTGAAATTCCATAATTTAGGTCATGGTTGCATGGAGTAGGATTCATGCGTGTGAATGGGAAGCTTCTAGTCACTCTCTAGAGCCTACAAGCGGGCAACTACAGTCTGCAACTAAGATTCTAAAACCATAGAAGTCAGTTGTATGGAGAATGAGTTGTGCATATGACTGGGATGCTTCGGTCGCATGAATGATCTTGATAGAAAACAACTGTAGTCAAGATCTCTTTTTAATGTGCCTATGACTAAGGCTAAAAACCATAAAACAAAAATGCGAGCTTCAAACTCGGCAATTACATCTTTGAGCGAGCTTGTTCCTCCATAGATGAGCCTCAAACCTATGTGAGACCAAATCCAAGATAGAAGAGTGTCTCATGATGTTGTCCAAATGAGGTAGAGGTCACTTGTATTTATATCCTTCCAAGGGTTTCTACTCTACTTTAGCGTCGACCTTATCTAATATGCACATGTGGGATTTTCTTCATAAGTACACTTTCCCTTGTCTTTTTTGAGTGATATTTATGTCAATTTTGGTCCTCTAGAAAGGAGGAAATCAATTAAATCGTTATCTCTATAAAATGAGCTATCCAAAGTGGAATTATACCGTAGTTTCATATTTTAACACTCTATCTCAACTAGGGAGAATTCCACCTGCATCATGTCATGGGTTATTAAGACAGGGTCCCCTAGGGTCGATTTTGGGGTTAAAAGCCCAGTTTTGGGGCAGAAAGCCCAAGTTTTTGTATGTAAAGTGTAAATTCTCCACAATGTGTGGTCATGGATCATGTAGATGTAAAGTGTCATAGAGGGTTTCTACCCTTCGTTTATTTAATTTGTGTCGGCTTTAGAAGATCCACCCATGGTCTGCAAAACATGAGATTGTATAAAAAGGAGAGTCTTAGAATAATCTAAGGTAGTTCAGATTTGGATGATGAATGTAATGGGTCATTAGAAAAAAGAGCGAAGAGTCTTAGAGTAGAGTATAGGCTCTACAGCTATGTACGGAGAGGCCATGGGTAGAATTATACAGATAAGTGTGTGGACCCTTGCAGCTGAGTGCGTAGGATAGTTAGAGTCTGTAGGAAGATCTGAAGCATTAATAAATAATATTATTCTAGAATTATATGTTTCGTGATCTATTTACTTTTGTTATGAATGAATGTGATTATGTTATGCTGAATAATCGGTTTATGATTTAATGCTATATTGATGCACGAATCTATATGTTTACATTGTTATATGTCCACAAATAATAATATCTATTTATGCGAAGAATATCTTAATGCATGTTGAAGTTATCAGATACTAAGCCAATCTGGGTAAATACAGAGGTAAGGATAGTTACAAAAGCACGTCAGTGGTTGATTCACCTAGTTAGGGTCCGTGAACGAAAGTCGTAGACCTTCATGAAGGTCTTTAAGGGAAGGATATAAATAAGCTCTAAAAGGCTTATCGATTTGCGCAAAGGTAGAGTTAGGGCACAAAACGAAATTACTACCATCTCTAGGTGTGGAAACTTGGTTCCTGCATCCCCCCATAGTACTTCAAGTGAGACATCAGTCCACGCTCTGCGGATTGATACCAAAAGGGCCAGTATTGTAGGGATTTATTTTCCTAATTAACGTTGAACCTAGCTCAGGGCCCACTAAGCCAACAAATGGTTCCATTTTCGAGACGAGATCCGCATAAAGAGATGTGTGATGTCGCATCGGTGGAATCCAACCAAAAAGAAAATTGAAAATTGGTTGGATAGGAAGGTCCACGAATTCGCTTTACAAGAAAACATAAATATATGATTGACAAAAGAACTGTGGTTGGACAGATATCTATAAAAAAATATACATGAAATCTTTTTTTTTCCTTCCCAGTTGAATTATACGAGTGGATATCTAAATTGGCATATGACCAAGGAAGGTGGAGGCTTGACGGTCCGATAGTGTGGACCCTGGAGTTATTACAGAGATTGGAAGCCTCGGAAGAGAAGATCACACACGCTCTCAATCACTGGCTCAATCGTATCATAGGAGGATTCATGACAGATTTCGCGGTCGATACTTTGGTCAGTTACAGCGAAGCAGAGCACCGCTTCTTCAAGGGTAAGTATTTAAGGTATTTAAATACTTGGATTAAGATGCTCTTGTGTGAAAAGCAGGTTATGTAGTTACCTTGATGTTTGGAGCTACACGAAGTGGAAAGATATTCAAGGATAGAGGAAGAACATGCCTTGAATATAGCCCGTTGATCGAACCTCCTCTGAGTGACGACAAGGAAACAACATAGGCTTCACTGTAGAGCGTCATCCAGTTAATAAAACAAGGGTTCCCGCAAATACCCCATCCACCTACCCCACCTCCACATTCACCTCCATAGCATACACCTTAGCCCACATTACCACCACCTCTGCCACCATTCAATATGGCGAATGCAGTAAAGTTGCTTGTTTTCAAGGGTTCAAGAACTGAGGACCCAGACCAATTTTGGTTCATAGCAAAGACCATATGGGAGGCTTAGGGTATAACAGACGATCAAATGAAGAAAGCAATGCCGGTCACTGATTTACAGGAACACGCATTGACATGGTACATTAAGTATTGCACTGATAACCTGATGGATTCATTAGAAGATATTTGGACCGTGCTGAATAAGGAGTTCAGTAGGCCTAATTCTGAAGTTCAACCAATTGCAGGATTCAAGGATATCATGATGAAGCCTAGCGAGACAACACGGGATCTAGATTAGAGATTGAATTGCATGATCCATGAAGCCAACATGAATCTTATGAATGGGTAGCACCGCGAATGGTTTATGGCTTCACTCTTGCATCATCTAAGGGTTGCTTTGTCACAAAAAAGATTGGGACCCTAGTGGAAACCCTAGAGATTGCATGAGACGGTGATGCAAGATGCTAATTCCTGGGCCTTAGTTTTGTCACTTTTTTCGCTTAAAATCTCTCATGCTATTGTTTGATTAAATGATTATTGTTGCAAGTATTTGTTTCTTCTTTTGTTTTAACGGGATTAAAATACCATTAATGGAAGTTTAATAAAGGTTTGTATGTTGGAGGTTAAAGTTGATTTGATCATGTTTTGATGATGATGATGATGATGATAGTGGTTACGTCCACTAAGACCAAATTGGTCTATCGGACCTATAAATTTCTTAGTTTTGAACCTACACTTACCTGACTATACTGTGCAACAGATTCCTATACCAATTTATTTCTGACAGCGTGCCTGCACCAGTGCAAGTTTTATAGTGTGCCTGCACCCGTGCAAGTTCTATAGCGTGCCTCTACCAATTTGGGGCTTTCATACATTGACAAATTTTTGGGAGAATTTGAAAGAGATTTATGATCAAAATATTATTTTAACACTTCCACATAAGCCAAGACACACCCAGGTCATACAAATTTATATTTAGAGAATAATTAATGCTACAACCCCAAATTCGCAGCAGTTTCCAAACTGCCAACTTCTACCTCGTTTTCCGTGCACCTGAAGGTGAATGAAGAAATTCTAGAACATGGGTTTTGGTCCCAGTATAGAAAATTGACAAAGCCTAAAACCGATTTCTAAATTTTGTAATGGTATGAAAGTTACATAATGGTCTTTGAGGTAGTTTTCTAAAAATAGATTGTTTTTCCAGAATCTTACCATCTCAAATTTCAAATAGTCATTTTTCGAGAATGATTTCCGAGGCAATGGATATGAACTAGAAAATTTTGAGAGAGGTTGTTGTTGAAAATATAACAAGCTAGATTGCCTCCAAACTGTTTTCTGAAATTCGTGATGGTTAAGGAGATACTTAGAATTCTTTGGAGGCATTTTGTTAAAAATACCAACTTTTCCAAAATTCTAGAAAATGCCGGAAATTCGTGGTAAATCTGCATTATTTCAGTACGGAAATGGTTGTACTGATATTTTATTAATTATAATTAGTTGGGATTCAATCCCCATGATGTTTGCAAAGGATTGGCTTGTTTTATGCCTAGTTTGGAATGTAAAAAGATTATTAAAAAAGAGTTATGGCTCCAAGCCTAGCTAAACAATTTAGTCAATCAATTAAGCAAAGGGCAGAAGCATGCACATGCAGGCATAGCGCAGAAGGGGGGAGAGGTTGTTCCAATGTAGCAACACATGGATTTCAGTGTGGAATGCTTCTCCTACTTGTTGGGATTAGCCGATGTCTGCATTATGTAAAAGACTATGTTTTTTTTAAATTAATTGAAGCAATTTTAATTCATGCTTTGTCTATTCATCCATTGCATCTTAATGAATCTAATTGTTGTGTGAACCAGGTTAATAGAGGGTGTGAGCTGGCTAGGCTGGCCGCCAGACTAGCTCGATATTGCTCTCATCTTTTAGATTCAATAGCATTTAGATTAGTAATTGCTGTGTGAATTTTACAATTTCTTTCTGCTTTCAATTTCTAGTTCTACAATTAATTTGGTTTGCTGCAAAATGTTCCTTTATAAGCTATTTCATTTACTGCATCACTAATAAGATTTGCACCTGAAATATTTTAAACAAACATCATGTCCTTCTAGAATCCACAAGATTGGCTCTGCCTTTATGAGCTCTAACTCAAATTCTGTAAATTAATCCAGATCTATTAATTTATATCTAAAGCTGTGATTTTTACATTTGTTAAGCCAATATTCATGAATAACGAAACTACACTATGTTTGAATCGATAAATGCTTAATTAATATTATGGTTTCCTTTAACTTCTAGATTGTTCTTAGTACACATAATTAACTGCAAGTAGATTTTCTGCTTGCACCAGTGCAAGAAAATTGTTACACATAATTAGTGCATCCATATTGCTATATAGAATTAGTGCAAGCAGAATTAGTGTAGGAAGAATTAGTACAAGTAGAATAGTTTGAATTGCTTTTGAATTTATTCCAGCATTTACGATATTTTTGTTATTGTGCCAGCACCGCTTGATTTCCAATTCTAATTTCCCTTTTGTTTACTTGTAATTAGGATTTCCTTTTGCATTGTTTGCTTTTACTTTCCTGCATGCTTTTAATTGTTTGGATTGGTGTTTCTCGAACTAGTGCAAGATTTGTGTTTCTCGCACTAGTGCACGATTACATTTATTTTCGAGATTAATTGCAATATAAACTAGAATTTGTTTTGCATGTTACCAAGGACTCTCTCTGGAATTTCCAATATTACATCTCGAAGTTCACGAACTGTCCAGATTGAAAAATTAAATGTTGGTACATTTATAGACACTATACTGCACCCAACATTTTGGCATCATTTCTGAGGAGGTACTTAGGGGATTGACCTTGGTGACCTGTTGCATTTGGTTTCTATTCCTTCACCTAGTTTCTCTTGTAATTTTATGTTCTTTGAATTTATTTCTTTCCTGCATTTTTGCTTTAAGGTTTCTCATTTTATTTAATGTTGTAAGAACCCCCCACCCACCCTACACATATATATATATACACTATTCATATGCTAACAAACTTACCAGTGATCTTGTTGAAAATAGAAAAGTGGTATTTTGAGGCATTTTTCAATGAAGAGTTTGAGGCTAACATCAATCATTCAATGCACCTATTTTACTGATTAGTTGGAAGAAACATTCAAAGAAGGAGTCTCGAATTAGTACATGGAGAACCTCTTTTAGTTTGGTAAGAAATGGAAAACATTATTATTTTTGAATTTCCTATTAAAGATCTAGGAGTGGTTGAAATGCATAATATTTCCACATCTGCACTACCAAAATTTTATGGTTTGGAAAATGAAGACCGAGATACATTCTTATTTGAGTTTGAAGTAATTTGTAGAG
>APFE031327153.1:2107-26154 GCA_000404065.3 Pinus taeda
CTAAATTCGTTCCGGGGTATGGACCCATAACAAGTTGAGGATATTGAGGACCATAACCGGGTTGAGGGTAGGGTTGATAATATGATTGTCCCAAAGGTGGTTGGTAACCTTGAGTTGGGTACTGACCTTGGGGTTGATAACCCTAAGGCACATACTGATACTGGGGTTGACCTTGAGGTACATAGTGATATTGAGGTTGATTTTGAGGTGCATATTGATACTGAGGTTGACCTTGGGGTACATACTGAGTTTGGGGTTGGCCTTGAGGAACGTACTGTCCCGTAGGTATGTATTGTCCTTGAGGTTGTCCCCCAGGCGCAAACTGAGTACCTCAAGGTTGCCCCCAGGCATATACTGGGTACCTTGAGGTTGCCCCCCAGGCACATACTGGGTACCTTGAGGTTGCCCCCCAGGCAGAGACTTGCCACCTTGCGGTTGAGGATTGGGAATAGAACCTGACATCATGAGAATATCTTCTACACTCAACGGTTTAGTACCATTACTTCTAGTTAATAAATTTTATTCAATAGGTTGAGGAGATGCTCCCAAAAAAGTACCAGACATGGACTGATACCCAGTGGGAACAGAAGGACCGTCGTAAAAAAAGGCTTCCGGAGATTGAGAAAACATGGATGATTGCTTAGGCATATTCAATGGAGGATAGTAACCTCTAGGTGTTGGGTGATATGAAATACGAGGTAGTGAAAAACTTAGTCCCAAGTTTTCCAAAGAATTAGTCAATGAAAGATACCAAGCACTGCTCCTAGGTGGACTGTAAAAGATTGATTCACGCTCCCTAAGGTCTAAGGTAGGTCGATCTTCTGGAATAGGAATGCCTTCTTCGTTGTCTGAAATAGAAAGTTCTTCAATAGCTATAAGTCCAGAAGGAAGATCTTGGGTAGTTATTGTTTCTACCCTAGGTGAACTAGGACCACTAGAAGCTGGAGAAGCAAACCTTGATATTGGAGTAGCAGAAATTTCAGATTCGGGTTCAGATATTTCAGCTTCTTCACCTATATCACTAGTAGATGCAACACTACCAGTAACTTCTGAAGCGGATACAGGTTGTGTACTATAATCTGCTATTAATGCCAAAAAATCATGATTATATCCCACCAAAGTGGATTCCCCTCTTTCAGGTGACCCACTTCTACTGTCACTAGGAGTTACCAGGGCCCGTAGCCCTTCAAGCTGGCTTGGTGAAAACTCGGGAGGTTGGCCCCGAAGTCTACGGGACTTCCTCGGTAATTCAGCCACGGTTAAAAACTTTTAACTACTTCACATGAAAAAAAGTAAAATCTCAATGAAAACCACCTAAAGCCGCTAAAGAACCAAACAAATTGAATCACACGCCTAAAGAATCTAGGAGATCAATTACACACAAACAGTAACTTTCCGTACCGAAAACACTAGTTGGTGATGAAATCCAACGTCGCAGAGTTCGATACAGAAATAGCGGTTGGAACAGTTACCCCAGCAACCTGCTTAATGAATAGACTGGCACAAGTTTCTCCACTTAACCGTCTCGAGTGAAGAGAACCCCCCAGAAAATCCAAGTGAGTCTAGCCGACGTCTGTTCCAGGTACAGTCGGATGTTCCCGCCACCGTCACCTTAGGAAGAATCCTATAGAATATGGTTACTATGGTTACCAACAGAAACCAATATACCTGGGGTAACAGTCTACGATCTGATACGCATGCAACGGCAGAGTAACAAGCTCAATCCCCTTGAAGGCTCCTTGACATAAACCAAGGTTTACCAACAAGTGACCCTAGGCTCCTCGACAATGGTTAATCCGAGGTTTACCATTTTTAATACGTGAATATCTGGCGTCATTCCCAATGAGGAAGGATTGATTTCCACACTGGTTCGGACACGATCTCGTGCTTCTCCTTTAAGAGGATCTTTCCCAGAGCATAGATGCAACAATTGGATTTCTCTCCTACGCAAGATACAGCTACTTGTTTGTTTTACTATCTTGGAGAGTTAAGTACTCCCTACTCCAAGACACTAGCCTAAGTTATGTTGGTGTAATAGAGCCCTAGAAATAAAAAGATTTCTAGATTAATTTTACATTAAGCGTTATTTTTATTGGTTTTTGATTAAGTCAAGAGGTGCGGAGATGAAACTCGTGGTGTGAAGAGTCGACTTAAAATCACTAAAAAGATGCACTTAAGATGATAAAACAATCTTTTCTCTTCAATGAACTTCTAGCTAGGAAAGAGTTTGAGAATGCAAATGTGGACGTGTAAACACAAATATTCTTAACAAACAAATTTAAGAAGAGTTTGTGTTTCCAATGACTCACAAAACGAGACACAGTTATTGCACAAGAATTTCCTTTTTCATTCAAACGCTCAAATGCTACCAAAACAAACTTTTTCAAAAGAGATTTTCGTATTTTAATAAAAACACTTAAAACTATAACTAAAGCAAATATTGAGAAAACTATGAACAAAGCAAATCTTAAGATCTACAAACTATAAAAACTACTTGAAGTAAAAGCTAACAAAATATTTTTGTCTTTTCAAGGATGTTTTACTTGGTGATAAGCAAACCAAGGACTAACTTGTCCAGAATCACAAATCAGTAAAAAACAAGCGATCTTTTGTTCTTTTTTGTAAAAATGAAATCCAAACTTTTAACACAAGCTTTTCGAAATTTTGGAAAGAGACAACTCAAAATGGATTCCTCTACAAGGGTTGATTTTACAAATGGTCAAACTCACAAGAAGGCAATAAAAACCAAGGTGACTGGGCTTCTATGCTTTCTAAGTGCTGAGCACTACATACATGACCAAAATGAAAATCAAGACCGGAACCAAAACGGTTCTAGGGAATTTCACCTAAAACCCTAACCACCAATGAATTAGGACCAAGAAAAGCTTTGAACAGAAGGTCACAGCAGGTCTGGGCAGAGAGATAAACAACACCTAAACCAAGATAAAACTAAATTGAAGAGTAAAAATCAAGTTTTTCAAAAATTTAGCAGGGTCCGCAGGCTCAGAGTTTGCACAGGTGCGTGCACACTCTATGTGCAAAGTAAACATGCGTGGAGGTACACACTGTGATACAAGCACGGAGTGCGGACTTCTCCTAAAGTTATGAAAAGCCAAAATAAACCTAGATCCACTAAATCCACCCAATTCCACACACAACAAGCCAAAAACATAAACAAAAAGGCAAGTTTCTCAGGTCAAAATGAAACAAGGAAAACAATCAAGTCCCCAATGGATTCGCCATTTTGTCACGTGGAATGAGTCGAGGTTGCAGACAAGATCGACCTTCCTAGTATCTAAAGATATCTAGTGACAAGCAAGTCAATCAAAAACTATCTTTCTCTAAATATGTAATTAAAACAAAGGCAAACAAGTGTTTTAGGCCTACCTTGGGTCCAATGCAAGTTTGTGGAAGCCTCGCTCCCTCGCTCCAAATGAGCTTCCTTGAAGTGTAATTTTGCAAACACAAACAAGCAAACCAAATTAAATAGCACCTGAAAAGCCAATATCATAAAGCATATTCATCATAATGATCAGGAGATTATGAAACAAACCACATAAGACAATTTCTTGAGAAAAATGAATCTGATTGTATTAATTCAAATGAAGAAGAACTTTACAACTTGTGCCTTGATGTTGTACAACCTCCTCCCAGGGTCCGACAAGAAGTCTCCTCTACTTTGACAAGCTTCACTCACTTCCCAATGAAACCAAAATGTATGTGATCTCTTCTCTCAAGTTTAACTAGGAAGTCCCAATTCCATCAGCATTTACTCTCAAAATGTTCAGCTTCTAACCTTCCCAGCAACTGACCAAATGCCTTAATTTATAGTGCAATGGAGGGAAGTTACTAGGTCCTCCTTCAAAGGGATAAAGCCCTCCTTCAAAGGGATAGCTCCTCCTATCAAGGAATTAGCTCCTTCTCTTTTGGGATGCATGAACCCCCTTGGAGCGAACAATCCACGTCAAAAATCTTCTAGAAACATCTAGAATTACCCCAAAAGTGAGTTTTTAAGGATAAATTTGCGCCTTTTTGACTTTTACAGGGGTACGCACCCAGCCCTTTATAGACAGAGCGTGCAGGTACGCAGGTATTATGAACAAAGGGTGTGGGTCCGCAGGTAAAAGTAGGAGAAAGTGCGGAACCAGAGTAATATTGATTTTCAATGTCTTTCTCTCTTTTGCAAAGCTTGACATGAAGAGCTAAGGTCTGATACTTGCTTAGGAGGTTAGTATAAGTGATGATAGACCCATACTGATTGCAAATAATCATGGTGACGATATTTTTGTGTAACACCTCTCAATTAGCCTGCCACCTGGTTCCGTCTCAGTTAGTGGATCATTATGCAACATCTTAGGCTAAGGGTTTATCGTACTAATGTCATCTTGTCATGAGTGGATTGAAGATGCAGGAACTTTATCATGCTATGGAAAGATGATGAAGAAGGTGATGGAGAAAGAGGACATGGTAGAAGATACATATGGAGCTAAAGTGATAAGATGATCATCAGGCGAGAAGACGAAGGAACACTAGATTACGACATAAGATCAAAGATCAAGACCGCATGAAGACTCCATCTGATTCACAACCCTTATGAGAGTGGATATGAAGAACAAATCATATCTCTCATGAAGATGAAGCATTGCACATCTATTGTTAAGGACAAAAAGAAAGAAGCAGCAAGAAGGACATCTTGGCACTACCACATTATCATGTAGTCCATGTCATGTCCTGTCACAAGTCATCATATGCCACGTCATTATTATGGAATATGTAATTATATATTCCAAATGTATTGTAAAGTGGAAGTACAAAGGGCACATTCATAATATGAAGAGTTATGTAAAGTTGAAAAGTCATAGGAAGTCAAAGATTCATGAGGTAGTCAAAGAGTCACAAGGAAGGTGAAGCATCACCTCTTGGTTTTATATAAACTCTCATTGTATGAGCAAAGGAATTTTCACTTTGGCTCATCTTGCAAGGCATTAGAGAGACAAACTAGTTCTTTTGAGGAGAAAGGAGTGGCTCCAATGCTCCACTACTAGAGCTAGTGGTGTTCATTGTATACATGTGTCTTGGAAATTTTTCTTAATATTAAAAACCTAATATCCAACATGTTCTTCATCAATGGATTATGGATATTTGTAAGACTATTCTATGAATGTTTGTAATTCATGTTTTCTTTCATCTGCGCTAAAGTAGTTGAACTATTTTGGTTATTTTGGTACTTATAATATTGAGAATTTTTTGTAGTGGTTATTATCAGTGTTGTATCCTCGTGGACTATTCCATTGGATATTAGGCAGATATTCATTGTTGTATTGGTTGTAATGACCGTCACATCTCTCTGGACTACTCCGCTTGATGTTGAACATATTCTTGTCATTTATGTGTGTCTCTACTAGCATGGTATTATTACCTCTCTAATAGAGGATCATTTCTCCTCCCCTTCTACAGTAAAAGAACTTTGAAACACATACGAACGAACACTCACGAGGAAAACCTCCCTTTCTTTTCGAAGACACATTTTTACTCCTCTCTCTTGCCGACAGTTAGAGCCAAGGCATATCTTTAAGACAATCAGCAAACCAAGCCATATTCAAGATGGGGCTCCTATCCCAAATGATGTGAGGTCTAATTGGGACTTCACCTCGGGAGACCCCTTGGTTGAAGGATTTTCAGCACCATCAACAACTAGAAGGAGGGCGAGATGACAAGTTGTGCCCGTTGAGTATGTTTTGAACCTCTTATCTAAAATGGCTTCTCCTCAAATCTTACTCCCAGGGTGTTTCTCCAATTTATCCATTTGTTAATTTTAAATCCCCAATGAGCCTCTCTATCATTTGTCTTAGTAAAATTTTGATGGCGAGGATAAACCATCCATAACCGAGCACATATTTGATTTTCTTAAATTTTGTGAATATTATGAAATCGACGATGAAGAGTTTGCTTGCGTGCTTTTCTTCCTTGCCCTTGAAGGTCATGTTAATTGATGGTACCATACCTTGCCACTCACTTCCATCCATTCTTTTTATCATTTCCTCGGGAAGCTTCATATATCCTTTGATAGGTATAGTTATTGAGATGTTTGTAAAAGAATCAATCACCTAAGAATGAAGCCTATTGAATCAATTGAGGGTTTTTCTAATCGATTCCTTCACCATTGTTATGAATTTCCTAAAGAATATATGGATAAGGATTTCTTCAAGCAAGAGTTTGAGTGCTTGGTTCTTATCTCTTTACATGATGAATCCATACCACCAGATATTTATCCATCCCCAACTCTTGTAAACCAAGAGACACCCCTAATTTTAGAGGAGGAACTTGCTATTCCTTTTGTTCCTTGTCCTCCTCCTTTTCCAGTTTTGATGCAGGTGCCTCATTGTGATGATCATAACGTTGGGAAATCTACACAAAAAATCCCTAATCCATCTTCTCATTCTCCTTTCTCTTTTCATGATTCAAATCCAATAGAGGAAATCCAGGAATGGCTCATGAAGCCTGTGGTGAAAACCAATTTTTCTATTCCTTAATAAGGTATTAACACTCATAACTCTAGTCTTGAATATGATTAATATTTCAGTCATCCTCTATCATCTACATGTCGTGACTCTTTATACCATGATTTGCTTGTTCAATATGATCCATCAACTAGTTTCCCACAGTCTCCTAATTTTCAATTTGCTGGCCCAAATTGTGATGGGGTTCAAGATAGTCACATTACACAGGTAGAGGAGTAGGAAGGTGAATATTTGTTCAATATTTCTTCTCTTTTTCAAAATCCTCTGTGTGAAGATGGTGTCTCCTCATTATTGGCTGATATTGAATCTATTAATCTCGATAATGAATCAAATGAAATCGGTTTGTTTAGATCCGTAATATTGGGCAACAATCATTCTGATGATGATAATTATGTTGACGTATGCAATGATGAATGCCCATGTTAAATACCTAGGGGGGATAATATGGGGTACCAAGGGAGGCACCCAAGGTAATAATGTAATAATGAGATGGGCCATAGTAATAAATAAGGTGGTTAACCCATATCATGTAAGGGACCATAAGTAGTTAGTAATAATGTAATGAGCCCATGGTATTAGTGGATGGTATGAGGGAACCATGGTAATAATCCATGGTATTGCATGTATGAGGCCTATATAGAGGCTAGAGACTCCACATGGAGGGAGGTCAAGAAATTGAGTGAAGGATTTTTGTATGAACATGCATATGGCTTGTGGAGTGTTCTCCTTCCTTAAGGAGTGAATGTATGGTGTTGCCCTACCTTAAGGGTTTGATCAATAAAGAGTCATTTCATATTATTCTGGGTTTATTTGCATTATATTATATTTTCATATCATATCTATAATATTTCCGGGTTAGATCTATAACAATTGGTATCAAAATGTTATATACCAAGGGGGGATAATATGGGGTACCCAAGGTAATAATGTAATAATGAGATGGGCCATAGTAATAAATAAGGTGGTTAACCCATATCATGTAAGGGACCACAAGTAGTTAGTAATAATGTAATGGGCCCATGGTATTAGTGGATGGTATGAGGGAACCATGGTAATAATCCACGGTATTGCATGTATGAGGCCTATGTAGAGGCTAGAGACTCCACATGGAGGGAGGTCAAGAAATTGAGTCAAGGATTATTGTATGAACAGACATATGGCTTGTGGAGTGTTCTCCTTCCTTAAGGAGTGAATGTATGGTGTTGCCCTACCTTAAGGGTTTGATAATAAAGAAGCATTTCTATCTATTCAGATCTTGTTATTCTTGGGTTTATTTATATTTTCATATATTTGTGGGTTAGATCTACAACAGCCCAAGTGCACCAGTTGATCTTTTGGTTTCTCATGAAAATTTTAATTTGAAACATTTAGACCTGGAATCTATTTCAGCCGAAGAAAATGCTCTCATAGAAATTTCCTCTCCATTCCACTATCCCTTGTGCTCTCCTGTTTGCAATGCATCTACATGCGATGAATATACTCCATCCTCTTCAAGTGCTTCATCGCATGAGTTCACTTCTCAATTGGCACAAGGTAGTGAGGTTGTCCACGATGAAAGAGAAAATGATTAGATCATTGAGTATCCTTTGTATTCCATATCATCTATTGTTTTGCATGAAGACAACTCTTTAAATAAGCTTGCTCATGAAATTTCTCCATCTCTAGATTTGTTATTAGAAGAATCCTTCAGCTTGAGTAATTTGGTTGTTGAAGTTGTAAAATATGATAAAATCAATCACAGAGATGGCTACGATCCGGTTAATAGTGATCTCATCCAAATCAGTGAAAGCAACTAGCCTCACACCATGCACGATCTGGTTCAATCTTCGGAATGCAGTTTTAAAATCCTTGAAAGTTTAGGGACTTTCCGGAGAATCAAGGCACTTCAACTTCCATTAATGGTTATGTCATTTGATCTTAGAACTCTGGTAAGACCCTTGAACTGAGTCAGGTCTAGTTTTCTTTGCAAAATTCTTCTTTCTACATGGTTTCACTAGATGTAAATTCTTTCTTGAAATATATTTGACATTGCGGAAATGATCTTTCAAACTTTTTAGATTTGATTTCTGATCGGATTCAAATATCCTATATCAAACTTGGGTTTGGAATGTGTATCTTTCATAGAATCATGGAATTGTTATTCTAAAGATTATCTTTGGCCAAAGAAGTCATACCTGTGCCACTATTTTGAAAAAAATCAGCTCTCGATCCTTCTTGTGAATATTCTGATGCTAATATTTTTCTTCATTGCACCTGAAATCCCCTTAAGTGTTAGTGAATGGATGGATTGTTTGACGCATCAAATTATTCTTCACTTGTTTTACGCTGAATGGTTTCATGTGTTTGTTATACTAGCATTTCCTTTTACTTCTTTTGACGATTACGATGCTAGTGAAGTGTGTAACCAATAACAAGAAAATGGTTTGTTACACTCATCATGTGAGGAAGATGATTCTATTATGTAAATCATTGCAGTATTATTCAAATTGATTTATCTTTGGTACTTCCAAACTGGGAATCTGATGCTTTAATCAACCCATTCGAATGTGATTCTGTTTCTGATGACTGTCACTAAAATTAGTATTTTCCCATCAACAAATCTAATGGTAGTTGTTTTACATCCTTTAATTTTTATGGTTTAACATCTCACTATCCAGGTAGGTGTCAAGAAGTTGAGGCACATTCACACTCGCAAATGGTTGTGTCAAGTCCTTCTTGTCTTGAAATACCTGTTGAATATGATCAAATTTATTTATCCTCACAATATTCTCATCGTAATCCCATGCCTTAATTTGAAAATCCATTTTTTCAAATATTTCAAGGTTTTCAAGACGATTTTCATGAATTTTATGATCCAAGTGCTGAATTGTTGGAGAAATATTATCTAGCAGGCTCCGTCGCAAATAACAACTTTCAATCTTTCCACTTGCTTGCTAAGGAGTTTGGTGTAGTTGAACACACATTCACAAGAATATTTTAAGGTTTGTTGAATGAGTATTTTCATCAAAGAGGTAAGAGTTTTAATCGGTTAGAAGTAGTGGCTATGCCTATATTTCTGCTAACATGAAAGACCTTCAAAAATTTGTGCAAGTTATTCAAGTTCTTATCTTTTCTATTTCACATTGCTTTATATTTGTTTTAATTGCTTGTATCTTTGTGAATGAAGGTTAGAAGCAGTTATGATGACTTCATTGGAAATTTCATTATACGTAACCCTGAGTTTCATGTTAGTTTACCTTCACACCCATCTTGCATTCATTTTTTGTAGTTTGTCTTGTGTTTTCTCATTTTGGTTTCACATCATCTTTTCGATTAGCCTCCTTCCATTTTGTCTTCTGGTTTTGCTTCCTTATTGTGTGTTATGTTTTCTTTGTTTTGTAAGACCTTGCATGAAGATGCTATGTTGGTTCAAAAGGGAATGTGGAAAAATAGAAAAGGACTTTGTGACACTGCAACATTTGGCTAACTTTCTATCCTTCTTCCTTGTCTTGGTTACATCTTTTGGGCTACATTTTGTGTAGTATTTAAAACTTTGGCTTGCAACTGTTAAAGAACCAAGTTCAAGAGGTAAATTTTCCATTTGAAAATATATCTTGTCATCATATTTATAGAGACCTCAATACAGAAATAAACAATTTATTCAAGTAGAGAAGGACAAGGGGAAAATATAAACGAGCAAACCTAAATCAAAGTACTCTATATGCTTCTTTGAAGGAACAACCTCTCCTGCCCTCAGAAAGTCAGGATCCCACTTCTTCCTATAAATACATAAGTGTCGATGCACAATCCTATATAAATCAATAAATAAGGTGTAGGAAGAGAAAGGCTTCTTGCGTAGAGAGGTGAAGCAAGCAACTTTACCAGGGCACTGTCTACGCTCGCCAACAACGAAGAAATGTTTGTGTTCTTTAAATGATTCCGTCAAGGTACTGTCCAGGCTTGCTGACAACGGAGCAACACCAAAGGTTAAAAAACTACACTCTGAATGTCATTATAATTGTTATAGTTATTGATTTCATAAATATTATAATAATTGATAATAATATTTTATAATTAATTATTATTTAATTTATATATTTTATTAATGTTATATTAAATCCATATCTATTGATGTTTATCGACATATATCAATCACATTTAATAATGCCGTTGTCCATGTGATTGATATACGCCTATTGACGTATATCAACCACATTTATCAATGTGGTTGTGCTAGTTAATTAAAAAAGATTGTTATTATTTTATATAACAATAAAAATTCAAAAAAAATTGTTATTATAGCTTTCAATTCATAAAACTTTATTATTATTAAACACATTATGATTGTGCATGTAGTTTATATATGTTTATCGCTGTATCTCAAACACTTTTATTAATATGATTGTGCTAATAATTATTATTACTAATGGCTATATTCCAAAATATTTCTAGATATGCCCGAGATTTGAGACGTATGAAATTGACTAATACGCCAGAGAGTGAGGTTGGTTGATTAAAAAGAGATTACTCAGTCATTACAAAAACAACAAAGAAGGCCACATAGGATGGAATGTTGACATTCCACCTGCTTTTTGGAACATTGCCCACAATTAGTTTATTTTATTATAAATAATTTAATATTATTTTTTTAAAATAATAATATTATAATTTAATATTTATAATGATCAATTTTAAATCAAAATAATATAACATAACATTGTGATTTTATAATATCTCATTATGAGTGAGAAATATAGATAGTGTGCGGAAATCCTTGAAGTTAAAGTCTTTCTAAATTGCCCCACACAAATTCTCTATATTTTTTTAAAATTACTTATGGAAAATTTCTAGAAAATTTGTAAATGTGCAACAACAATGAAGAACAAATTATAAAAAAATTGTAATTTTCAAAAAAACATATGTAATTAATCTTTGCTAGAAATATTATAATATTAATTAACATGAATGACAATATAGATAAGGTTGTTTACTAATGAAATTTTCATTAAATCAACAACTAAATACTAGGCTTGGAGAATGTAGAAAAAGAGTGGTAGTACTTGGTCATGGAAATTTTATCTATACGTTTACTTAGTCTTCGTTGATAGTAATATCAAAGTTTCGGTTGATCGGTAGTTGTTATCAAGTATTAAATCTCAATTGTAATTAAAGTGAAAAAAATATTATAATAATTAAGTTAAATCGATTTTAATTTTGGATATATCAAGTATTAAAAAATTAAATTTTTGAAAATGTAATTTTTTTTAAATGTAAAATTGAAAAAAGTTTACATCGAAATATTTTATTTTTCCTAATGCTTAAATCCAAAATTAAGATGAATTAGAGTTAATTTAGATATTTTTTTAGCTATAATAAAATTACAAATTTAAAAGCATAATTTAATTATCAAACCCATGTATATAATTTTTTATTTTAAAGAATACAAAATATTTTATCCACTGGGTCTTGGATATACGGTGATCAGATACTTTGTTAAGACACTCCTAAATGTGAAATCGCCAATTTAATTCCTCACCTCAATTAAGATGATATATTAAACATAATAAATATATAACTTACACAATAACAAATATTTAACATATTTAAAACCAATGTATTATAAAATATTTTTTAATGACATAAAAAAATCTTTATTTTCTATATTAACACTTATAAAAAATATAAATCTCAAATTATAAAATATAAAATAAATAATATAAATATTGAGAAATCCAAAAGTAGACACTACAAATTCTCTATGAGATAGATATATGTGTGAAAAGCATAAAACATTATATTGGCATATACTCATTAATACATAATACCCCTCCAATATGTTTTACATAATAAACCCCCTACCCTCAATATGTTCTCCATAGTAGTAGTTAATACTAACCATCCCTCCCCTCCCAATTTGAATATCAGAAATGTCCACGTAATAAAAAACTACATAAATAATGTTAATCACACTTATAAAGAAAGCGTGAATGTGGAGCATATTTTTAATATAAAATATGTTACGATACCAGCGTTCTTAAATCATTTAATAATTGATTAATGTTTTAAATGCATTTAATTATAAGGTTTTGTCTCTTGCGTTACGGTTGTTATAATTACTAATATCTAATCAATAATTTTTTTTTAACTATAATTTTTTTTTATTTTTTTGAATTTTAATTAATTTGAAATTGGAAATGTGAAATCATACAGTTTGAGTGGGCCTAATGGGTAAGAGTATGTGTTTCCTCCTAAGAAATCAAAGTTTAAAACTAGGGGTAGATTATGTATGCCTTCATAGATTTAGCAATCAAATCGCTGTGTGGAGGTGGGTCCCTTGTCCCATAAACAAGGGGGTTTCATACACCAATTTGGTGTCTGGCTTGGCTGTGACCTAATAGATATTATTATTATTATCAAAATTACAACATTTTGTACACAAATATTATTATCTTTTTTAAAATTTCATTCTAATGTAACTACAATATTAGCTATATAATAAAATATTTATTTAATAAGTATTATGAGCTTAATTTCCATTTACAATTAAATAATATTATCAAAATTATATAGAATAAACATTTTATAATATGTTTTTGTATTCACATTTCAACCATCTTCATAAGCAAAAATAAATCTATTAAAAAAATCTTAATGCTATTATATGCACACTTTTAATTAGGAGTAAAAGCAAAAAAACATAAATAAGAAAAAATTACAATAAAAATTACTAACACTCCAATTTAGAAGTTAAGTAGGGTTGACTTCTCTAAACCTTGTATTTAAAGTCTTCTTGCATCTATTTTTAAAAGTGGGGATAAAAGTGATCCCTTTAATTGTAATAACATTGTGATTAGCCTCATTTTAGCGAAGTTATATGGAATTAATTTAGAGTCTCTAAACATTGGACTCAAAGTTTCATTGTAACTATTTTAAAAGTGGGAATAAAAGCAACCCCTCGATTTATAGGACCCTTATAATTAGCCCCATTTTAGCCAAGTTATATGAAATTATTTTTAAAAAGAACCATATATTGCTAGAAAACCACATAATTCTATGCTCTATGAATTTTGTTGAAAGTACTATCATCAGAGAGAAGGATCACACAATTTCGAGGCTTTGGATATTCAAAACTCATTATAGCTTGGGCTAACATTTTGTGTAGTATTTAAAACTTTGGCTTGCAACTGTTAAAGAACCAAGTTCAAGAGGTAAATTTTCCATTTGAAAATATATATTGTCATCATATTTATAGAGACCTCAATACAGAAATAAACAATTTATCTCAAGATGCTTTATTGATGCATGAGGGTGCCTTAAATAAATAATATTCGGAGGGACTACTCTCTTTTCATCTTCTTCTTTATTATTCCATCTTCTTCTTTATTATTGACTATTGATATGATAGTATAGTTTAGAATAGTTTAAACGTGGTCTTTAGACCTTAGTGATAGTTTATGTTTTGCATAACTGAAAGGTTTCTAATTTTAATGTAAATTTATGTTATAAAATGAGAATCCTTATAGATACTAAAGGTAGAATGTAATATGTGAATTTGAACCATGTTTTTTTGAATGATAGATAGTAGAATCAATTTTTAGGATCCAAAATTTATAAATCCACTCTTGACTATTATATGTATTTTAAAATTTCATTTTTAAAATAACAAATTATTTCTTTAGAAAAAAAATGGAAAAGGAAATTGAAAGGAAAGAGAAAATATTAAATGATCTCACCTTTGGAATAACTCATTTTGATGGTGGCATAGATCCATCCCAAGAGGATTCAAAGGCCAATGCCGCATTAGAAGAGAAGGAAGCATGGGAATGAAAGGAGCAAAATGAAGAAGTAGAGGAATCAAAGGAGGAAGAAGAGGAAGAGGAGAAAGATGCAAATTTAGATGTAATGTAACATGTCCATCGATCAGAGTCATCTAAATATTTTTTATCTAATAAAATCTCAAATAAAGTTGTAAAACCCTATCCTCATATCATAAGGCAAAGGAAATCTAACCTAGATTAGAGAGAATATGAGGTAGAATCAAATCTCCTCCTGGACCATCAATCAACTTTAGATTCTCCCCTATGGGGGGTTGGCACGTAACAATCCTTAATCAATAAATATGTTATGTTTTTACATTCAATTATGTAATCAAATTTTAGGAATTTATCATTGTACTTAAGAATATGGGAAAAAAAGTATCAATAGGCAAGATTTCCTTCTCACCCCCTAGTATTTTAGTGGGAAGAGGAAATAATTACAAGTTATGATCTTCCTTCCAATGATTTGTATTATCATGTTGTCTAGTGTAGCTATAACTCTTTTTTATTAAACTCTAGTCTTTTTGTGAATTTTTTTAAAGAAAGTAATGATTATTATTAACTTTAAAATTTCAAACTTAAAAGTGAAATTCAAAAAAAGAAGTGAAAGCATCAAATATTTATCTATCCGAAATTCAAAAAAAGAAGTGAAAGCATCAAATATTTATCTATCCAATGGTTTTTTTTTTTTTTTGGTTTAACTATGTAGAAAATTTGAGTCAACACATCTTGCGTGAAAACTTCACAATGCATTTGACTACAAATAATGAAGATAACCTTGATATCATTTACACTTTGAAAATGAGGGAAGATTTGAGGTGAAACATGCTAATTCATTTTTTTATATAGTTAAAAAAAAATCGAACAAATAAATATGTCAACTTGTGAAAGTCTCCACTCAAAAAACATAAAATATATCAAATTAATTTTAGGCATTTTGGTGATAAGGTACATCATGATAAAAGTTATAAGTACCCTACCACTTATGAATGTTAATAGTAAGATAATTTGACAAGTCATTAAGATATAAACTAATAAGTCACCTCTTCAAATTATAATATAATAAAATAATAATCTAATTTAAGATCATGACCAAGCCAAACACATAAATTGATTTGTGAGACCCATTTTTTTGTGTGACAAGAGACCCACCTTGACATAGTGATTTGGATATTAAAGTCTATGGAGGTGTACATACTCTACCCCCTTTATATTTGAACATGTGACCTCTTAGGAAGAAACATGTTCATAGTAGTATGCCTTATTTACATCAATATCATGTTTGCATTATAGTAGTATGCTCCATTTACATCAATACCATGTTTTCATTACAGTAGTATGCCTCATCTACATCAATATTATTGGTGCACTACTCAAAACATGCAACTAGCATTTGGAAACTTCAATTCTAAATAATTTGGACACTATTATGTTTCATATGATGTTGAAATGCCAAAAAAATGTTAAGTTTCTCAATATGAGGTCGTATCAATTTAATTCCCTTACAAAAAATCTTGAAATATAGGCCATATTTTATCTTTTAATGATTCATATTGGATTAATATATTATTTTTCATCCATCTTATTGCTTTTAGAGTGGAAATTTTGGAGGAGCCAACTTATAGGATTTTCCGGTCGTCCTAGTTTGGAAACTTTTGGGTGAAAAAATTTAGGAGCCATTCAAGACCCTAAATGACCACATTTTGCGATCCTAGCCTTACTAGGGACACTCGTTTCATAATCTACACACTGATAAATTTCCAACAACACAAGAACCACCTCAATTAGAGCTCATATGAGAAATTTATGCTTCCTGGAAGTTGACCTATGGAAATTAACAACCATAAATTGAGAGGATGTCATGTAAGCTCTTGTGCTAGCGACATGGGAAATGTGAGGAGTACTCTAGAAAGTTCAAGTTGTAACTCATATTAAGGGTTGAATGGGTAAAATCTAACCCCTAGGTGGCTACAGGGTTGTGTTATAACTGGGCCACTAGGAGGAAAAGGGGTTTGATTCTATTCGAGTGCATTTTTGTTCCATAGTTGAGTAGAGTAATTGAGACGAGATAGAGCGAGAGAAAATGAATAGGGTTTGTGTTTTGTAGCAAACCATGCACCACATGTCCCACTCCATTGTACTTGCATCGATTTCCATTTAGAGAAAGAGAGAGCAGAGCAACCTCACTTTCCAGCTGGGTTTTCTCCCGAAAGGGTTTCCCAAGTCAAATCTTGTATTATTGTGGTTTGTGAGTGATTGTTCTATTTATTCTCTATTTTCTGCATATTTATATTTTTCATTCATATGCAGTGAATAGTAACTTAATAACTCCATAAGCCTAAGGAAAAATCAACCAGCATCATATAAATTTTGGCGTTCAATAAATTTTCTTTATCAAATTTGTTATGAAAAGCTACAAGTCAAACACAACAAGTTATGAATCATTTAACATTAAACATATTAGTTAATATTGATATTTATCTTATAATTTATATATTAATAAAATTTAATTAAAATTGATATTTGTAAGGTAAATATCAACATTAACTTTAATAAATTCATATTGAAAGTTTAACACAAATAAAATGATTTTTAATTTATTTGTACAGAAAATTAAGTTTCAAGTGAAAGCTTCACTCATCATCAAGATCATCATTAAGATATAAATGATAAAAAACCTTCATATTATTTACATTTTGATGATGGGTAGTTTTGTTTTTTTGTTGTTTTGTTTTGTTTTGTTTTGTTTTTTTTTTTGTTTTTTTATTTATTTATGTTAAATACATTGGTTCAAAATTTTATATGCAATTAAACCAAAGATCGTTAAATAATGCAATAAAAACATTTAAGTATACCAAATTATTTTCAAGCATTTTTTTTTAGTGTTAGGTTACATCATGATTAAAAACATTGTTACCCTACCACCTACCACTTACTAATTATAGTAATTGGATAATTGGTTAGCCATTAAATAACTAATAAGTCAAATAATAGAATTACTAGTCTATTATTTGTTGGTGTCTTCCTTGCATATATATATAATATATATATATATATTTTTTTCATATCTTATTGGTGAAAGGTTCATAGGTTGTATCTTAGATATCTTTGTAATTAACGGTGATAAACTTTCAATTTTCATGTTTCTGGACTATTTTAGACCCTTTTGGTTGAGTTATGTATATTTTATATTTTTTTGGATAATTATTTAGCCACCAAGAGGATCTCGACACATCCTTTAGAATACACACTTTGGTTGTGTATATGCAAAATGTAATTTTGTTTAAATTATAAATGAAATTACATATTTTTTCCTAGGAAGAAAATAAAATAATAAGTCATCAGTTTGAATTATAAACCATTATTAGATATAACAAGTTACATGATCTTGGCATCGAATGGAGGATACCTCTATGAATAATTCCTTACTAAAAAATGTATTAGGAGAAATTATAATTGGGTAAATATTCATGACCAATGGGTAAATATCAATCCTATGCACATAGCCTGAGGGTTAGCTCAATTGGTCCAATCCCCGTGGTTAAAACACATTTGCTATTGAGAGGTCACAGGTTCAGTTCTCTCGACACTCTTGGGGTTAGGCTCTGTGGTTGAACTAGCAAGAAGTGATCCCTTCGGCTGGATCTGCATGGTACAAATATTTCTTGGATGTAGTGGTCACAGATCTTCAAAAGATATTGAAAAAATCAAATTATTTTCTATAAGTTTACAAAATGTTATTTCACAATTGTTGAAGTTATTCTTAATATCATTTATTTTATAATTATTTATAAAATGTCAAATTAATTACGTAAAATCAAGTGCATTGTGAGGTTACAAAAAAAAAATCATACTGCAAACATTTTTCATGACACCATTTTCTTTATAAATATTGAACTAAACTGAAGCTGGGTACCTCATATACTTGAATAAGCATACATTAAAAATATTTAAGGTTGCTTGGCATTAGCTTTATAGTTTAGAGTTTTAAAAGGATTTCAATGACAACTAACCTGCCCTAATATGTTTTACAACAAAAAAATCACAATTTGTCAATCCCTCTTGTGATATTTTTACAAACATATATTACAATTAAAAATAATTAAATCAAGTTCCTATGGATCTGAGTCAATCTTCAATTAAAGTAAGTTCTTACCCTAGGCAATAAGACATGTAAGTATATCATATGTAGAACATGAATATATTCAATTGTAAATCCAAGTGAATTAATTAAATAAAGCTCCCAAAATGTAAAAGAAGAGGCGCAAGATTAATATTTTATCATGCACAAAAAGACAAGTAGGTGGATTTGTAGAAGATGGGTAGATGCTACCCCACCATATTCCATGGAACACTAACATCTAATCAAATACTAACGATCTGCCTAAGTTTACCCACCTTTTTAACCATAGGCTTCACCAACTCTCCCTTATTTCCACAGATATTAAGGATTCAAGCATAAAGGGAAGCTTATTTATAAATAAATAAATATAAGTGTGTAAGCAAAAACATAAAGGGTAGATGAGAATATACCCAATATTGTATTAATGTGAGGACCAACCAAAGAGACATGTTATTATATCACAATTTTTCCTTGACTATATGTCTCACAATCTTCATACTCTTCAAATGCCTTAGCAAATGGAGATTGATCATCATCTGTCAAACCTATGAGTTGTGATGGAATGACATCGACATGATGTCAAGACCAATAAGTGTAAGAGAATTCACAAAGATCAACCTTGATTCTTTAATTTCTAGTTGCTTATACGTCCCAAGGCTTTCGTGCTCCTTGAATGCCTCAACAAATGGAGATTCATTTGCATACCAAACCCCTTGGCTATAATGAAAAACCTATGAGCCATTCAAAGCAAAGAAAGGTAAGAGACTCATTCCAATTAGTATTTGATCCTCCATGACCACTATGAAGTTTTACTTTTAATAAATTGGTTATGCATGCATGCATGAATTATAAGAAAATAAGATTGATTGTAGATGATAACAATTCTATTATTTAAACTAGCATGATTATAAACATCCATTTTTATTTCAATTGTTATAATGCATAATAAAAGAAAAAATTCCCATAAACAGGTCTTAAGTAGAATATAAATGGAAATTTCCCTTCCCTTTCAGTTGAAAAAACCTAAAATCTTTTTCATTTGAAATATAACAAACATTTTTTTATTCTAAGTTCTTTTGTATGGAAAATAATTTTATGCCCTTCTATGACAAGTAAAATAGATGAAAACAATGGGCTTGAAATTTATGTATGGTTTAACCTTTAAATAAGATTCAATCACATCAAATACCATGGACCACTAAATATGTACGGTTTAATCTTTGAATAAGATTCATCACATCAAATACCATGGAAGAATATTATGGGCCTACCGATACCGTGGACTTAAAAACTATTTAGGATGAAAATGTGTATCCTCTATTTAAAAATATGGGAATGTGATTCAAAATATCTCTTGCCCTTTAAAAATAAGTGAGTACAATTAACATAAAGAATTAATAATTAATAAAAGAGACACTTAAAAAAAATGCCACCTAGAATATGCATTTTTTAGTTTTTATAACACACACAATGATATGAAATTGAGTTTTAAAAACTCTTTCAATTAATTAAAATATGCTTCAAAAATATATTATTAATAAAAAAAGCTTTTCAATAAAGTAGTCAAGCAAGGGTTCCCTAAATCTTGGACTGAGAGCCTCATTATCCCTATTTTGAAAAGTGGGGATACAAATAACCCCTCTAATTATTGGAAAATTATGATCAGCCCTCTCTTAGCCAAGTTATATGGTAGTATTTTGGAAAAGAAGTAAAGCATATGGCTTGAAAGTGAAGGTCAGCGGGCTAAAGGCCAAGCAGGTTTCAAAAGGCACCACTCAACAACAGACCACTTCATTACGCTTAGGATCATTGCGGAGGAATGTCGTAATGATAAATCCAATTTATTTTGTTGCTTTATGGACTTTAGATAGGCTTTCGATACGGTTCCTAGATACAACCTTTGGAATAGATTAGAAGAGCTAAAAGTTCCTCTCGAGCTGAGAGATGCTGCTATAAGGTTATACGGGAATGTAATTGCCAAGCTAAAGAGCAATGAGGGGTGGTCGAAAGATATTAAGTGTAACATCGGAGTTAAACAAGGTTTCCCCTTCTCCCCTACCCTATTTGGCATTTACATCGATAAGCTCGAAGGCTATTTAGAGGAAGCATGATGTGATGGCACGATCTTAGCTGGGATAGTCGTCATCCTTCTTCTCTATGCTGATGATATTGTTCTTTTCACAAGGTTCCCATCTGATCTTGATAAGCAACTTAGGCTTCTTAAAGATTTCTGCTCTACCATGGGTATGACGGTTAACACTGATAAAACAAAAGTTATGATTATCAAATCCAAGAAGGACACTTACGCTAATTTTATGTATGATAATAATAACTTGGAGGAAGTGTATTCTTACAAGTACCTAAGAATTGATATTGATCACAAGCTCAACTAGAACCATAGCATTGAGAAAAGGATTAATGGGGGGTGGAAAGCTTATTCTGGTCTTGAAAATAATTGTAAAACAACAAACCTCGTAATGTGGGATAAAAAGAAGTTCCTCTTTGAAACTTTAGTCACTCCTGTTATCTTATATGGCTGTGAGGTTTGGGGTTGCAGCATCTCCAGAAGCATTTTATAACTTATAACTTGAAAATTAAAAGTAATACACCCTATCCTATTCTCCTTATAGAAGCAGGTCTTTCCCCTATTGAGAACCTAGCTATGATTAAGTTTCTGCTGTACAAGCACAAACTCAATAACATAGACGATCATAGACTTCCTAAGCTAGCTTTAAATTCCAACCAAACCCACCTAAGGCTCAATCGAGGGTGGCATAAAGACACAAGGGTTAAACTATTGGGAGATCAACGAGAATGATGCATTGCAAAACATTAATAACATTAAAGATATTGTTACTTCTAAGTTCAAAGAAAAAATGTGGTGTGAGAAGGATTTAATGGCTAAAAGAAAATTAAGTTATTATAAGAAGGTCATCAACCCCACCCTAGAAGATCATAAGTATCTCTCTATTTTAAGTAGCTCAAAGAAGAAAATTAATATAGCAAAGATTAGAACAAATTCTCATGAGCTCCATAGAGAAATAGGTCGTTGGGCAGTTCCTAAAACACCATGGATGGAAAGGATCTGCCATATATGTGAGAATAGGAATATCGAGGATGAGAATCACTTCCTCTTAGAGTGCCCCGCATTTACAACCACATTAGATCTTAGTTTCATAATCTTTGTTACAAAACTGACCTTCCTAGCCTTTTACAATGTCAAAATTATAGTGAGCTGGAGGCTTCTCTCCAAGCTTTTTGAGCATAAGAATAAAACCTTAAATCAAAATAAATAATTTGTTTCTTTAGGTCCGATAGACCAATGTTTGGTCTCAGTAGACGTTAACCATCATCATCATCAATTAACCTCAAATAATTAAAATATGTCAATAAAAAATATAAATCCAATTTAATCTAGCCTTTTAAAATTATCAACTCTTCTTACTTCTAATAATTAAACGTAAAATAAAGGTGGAAAAAAAATATTATAAAATTATACATATAAATATAGGAAATATTTAAAAAATATATAAAATATTATATGCTCTTTTCTATACTTTGAAGTTGAGATAGTGACATTGAAATTATCTATTGGCAAACTTTGATTTCCACGAATAAAGATCTGTCATGTCATGTCGAAGTGCATAAAGGTGATGTAAAACCTTCTAAAAGAAAATTGCATGCACAACTTTCAAAATAGGTGATGTAAAACCTTCAAAAGAAAATAAAATTGAAGGTGATGTCAACGACACGCACATACAGATAATTATGATGAGGATATAATGCATCGCTCCCACGTATCAATGTTGACACCACCTCCATTTTTTTTTTCAATACGAAGTTTGATTTCGACCGAGGAAAGAGTCGACATGACTGTGGGGAAAAAACAAAAAGAGTCACTATAATATATTAAATGAAAATGAAATTTTTAGTATAAATATACAATTATTTTAGTAAAAAAAAGTTTTTACATTAATTTAGAAGATTAAATTATAAGATTTAAAGTTAAATGTTTTTTTTAAATTATGGTGAAGTTGAATGAGTCTGGAGATCAATTTTTTTCATTGTTATGATAACACTAATAGTATATCTAACAACCTCCAAGCTAAAAGAGTAGGCCTCCCAAGAATAAAGTCCACTATGAGGGGTTCGAAATGTCTCGGCTCTTGTTAAATTATTTATTATAGGAATTATGCTTAAATGTTATTAAAAATCACATAACTCCATTAAAGATAGTTTTGGTGATGAACACAAGGGATATTGAGTTTTTTATGGAGATTATATAGGTTGAAACTACTTTTTGATCCTAGAGTAAGATTTAAAACTACTTTTGATTAGTTAAGGGTTCATCTTCTTCTAAGGTAAGAAAATACGTTTATAAACCAAGACCCATTGGCATCAAGCAAGAGAAAAAATCTACCCCCTTATAGGTCATCAATGGGTTATTTTACAGTAGCACAATTTTCCTTGAATAATGATAGTGAGTAAGATTGATTCCATAGATTACAACTAGTGATGGTTGTCCTCACTACCAATTGATAACTAAGTTATGATAGGTTTTTCCACCTTGGAAAAAAAAAAAAGAGAGAAAATTTGTAATATTATATATGTATTAATTATAAGATATTGATAAGGTAGTCACAAATAAATAAGATACTAATATGGTTTATGTTTGGTGTTTAATAGTGGAAGATATTATCCTCTCCATCCAAGGTTAAATATCACTTGCAATGTCTGTCCTTGTGGGCTAATTAGGGTTGACAAGGTACCAATAATATTGCCCCCAATTAAGTGCTTAAGGATGGGACAACAAACATTTTAAATCTAAGGGGTTAACTCTATTAGTGGTTATTAATATTGTTAGGGATTTTGCGTGTATTTTGCTAATAGGTGTTCAATTAGAACCCCCCCTAGGTTAGACATTCCAAACTATGTCAATGGGTTTGTCAGAGATGTCATCCATGAATGTGGGGAAGTGTCCCTTGAGTTTTCATGCAATGTTTTCCTTCGTAATAAGGATAATAATTATAAGCAAAAAATGGTTTACAAAGTATAATACCAATGTTACTGTCAAAGTGGAAGATGATGTTATCATATTAAGTTGGAAACATGCACATTAAAGCTAGGGTCTAGGGTTACAACTGAAACCTTTAAAACATCATAAGTAATTAGAAGTACACACCATGTACACCAATTTCAGCATGGACCACAAATCCAATAGAGATGAGAGAGATACATATATGCCCTCTTTAGATTCATACCATTTACATTAATAAATTAATATGGAATGAAACATAAACATGACTAACAAACTGCAAGTGATGTTAATATCTATGTGAGAGAGGATGTTATCACTTCACATCAAACCATATGCTTGTACCCCAAAGGCAACTTTCATAGTGACAAAACCCTTGATTTGGGTAGTGTCTTACAAACTGGCTATGTCTCACAAAAGTTATGTGTTTGTAATCATTCAAAAAATACACAACGGGATGTGCAACATTAATGTAAAATCATAACTTAATATAAGGATATCTTATTATATAATAACAACTTACACATCACATAGATAAGAAAAAACCAAAAACAACTCACAAAATATGACAC